>APFE031126635.1:254383-336029 GCA_000404065.3 Pinus taeda
GGTATTAGTAATAAGCAGTATTGACCCGTGGTATTACTCGTAGGAGTCATATATAAAGGATAGTAACTCCTTGCGAGGAGCATCGTGTCTTATCTTTGTAATCGAACTCTGCTCTATTGGAGGTTGCCCCCTCGAAGAGGCAAGTGAACATTACTCTCTGAATAATAAAGTCTTCGCTATTCTATGTTCTGGATATCTTTTCTTCGCATATTCTGTGTTATCGGTCTCTTTTCTTCGCATATTCTGTATTTGGGTATCATTTGCAGGTTAAGAAGCATAACAACTTGCAAGAGCAACCAAGAACCCTTTACTTTTGACCTTGTTGAATAAGTAGTGGATGACCTTCTTGATTCATCTTCCAGGAGAATTCACACCCATTCTTGTATATTTTATTAAAGAGGGAGAATCCATGTTTATTCCCTTTTAGCCAACAAAGTGATCATCAACCTTTCCTGACTTTAGCTCTGATACCATGTTGAGAAATCAATGCAAGTAAACTAGGGTTTGATTTCGCTTTCTTGGTAATTACTTGTGAGTTATTTTGGATTATTTTACTTCCTTATTATCTTATATTTGTTCAATAAATCACCATATTATGTGTGTATTAACATCACAAAACCACAAGACATAAGATGTGGGAACTATGCTAGGGAAAAACCCCCCTTGAGGGGAAAACCCAGAAAAATTTTATCTTCCTTAAATAGTTTTAGTTGACACTCTTCAACCTAGACAGACACCAAACCTTCCATCCACACCAAGTAATCCCTTACACATATTCGACCCCTTTGTAGTAGCACATCCACCCCAACAACTTCGACTATGCAGCAACTTATGGAATCAACAACACTTGGAAGACTTATATCTCCCAAATTAGGGTACAAAAGAGGTACTAAAATTTTGATTTCTTCATTTTCGTTAGCCTTAACACAAATCACGGTCCTTTTGACTTCCTTGAAGCACTTCACAGTTTTTCCAGCTTCACTATAGATATCGAACGTACTTGAGATGACATGCTCCAAATGAATTCAATCTCTTTTTATTTATAGGTTGTATGTGAGGTTGAATAGGCATCCCTTAGGTCGACTTGATATTCTTTACGCTGACTTGGCATGGACGCTGCATAAATCACATTTGAATCAATAATAAACCTTTTTGCACGATTCCAACACCCAATAAGTGTCTCTTTTAAATGTATAATGACTATATTGACTCAATATTAATCCTAAGAGTCCACAATGGGGTCTTTGACTAATATAATGATGACCCAATCATGAAACCCATGCTTTAAGAAGTTATTGATACAATAATAAAAATGTTTTTCTTTATTATTTTGAAAGTAAATTACATAATAACTCAAATACATTTATGAACATGGAACCTAGTTACGTTGTTCCACAGATATATTATTTGACTTAATTGTCATCACTTACCTTACGTAGCATCCTATAATAAAGGAAGGAAATTTCCAAGTTATATCATGCTAAAAATGCTTGTTCCTTTCAAGTCCTGAAATTCATTTGTTGAGTTCTATGAAGTTGAAAATGAGTAGTATCTATTTGAAGTTAGTTCTGAAATGTAGTTGTTATCTCACGATAAAAAAATATTACTACAAATATTTAATGAAGATAAGTTAGAAAAAATAAAATATGAAAATGAATTAAATGGAAAGGGACCAAATATATACATTTATTTAATAAAAATACCTAAAATACATATTAAATGAATACATTAAGTTATGATCCTAACATAGTGAAAATCAAAAGAATTTTCATGTAGTTCCCAAGAAAACAAAATGAATGCAACCACCAAACATTCATCCAATGACCAATTGAGGAGAATGAAAACCATTGAATCAGCCTGAGGAGATCTATGAAGGAAAGTAGCTTACGGATTCTATTTTTTTCATGCGCAAATGCTACCCATTTGAGAGTGATGGCATGACCAATAGTAAGGTTTCTTTCTTTTATTCCTATTTTCCTTCTTCATGCAACTGAGCTTCTTTTAAGACTGCCTCATTGGAGTGCCTCTTGGAATGTGACTATAGAGCTCCATTCGTTCATTGTTCAAAAAAGTTTAAGATCCTTTATTGCATTTCTTTCACTTCTTTACCATCAACAATGGTATTTACCTTGTGATGTTGTGTAGGATATGATATTCTTTTCCATTATTGATCAATTTGAAATGACTATGCATCATCGTCTCATTTTCATGCATATCACACCTTATGGAAATGCACCTACATGATAAAATGTAATAAAAGATGATTTTTCTTGCTCTTCAAATCTCATTTCAATGGTTTTTGGCATTTGGGTTTATATCTTAAAATAATGTTTAAATTTTACTCTTATTTCTCCGATTTTACTTTTATATTTCTCTCTATATATGTGTTAATTTCTTATTTTACTGTTATAAGTCTCTACAATATATTTGTTTTAAATTTTTATGTTATGTAAACTATATTCTATTGCCGTGTTTTACTTCCTTTTATATAAACCCTAAATCTCATAAATAATGTTCTAACTATTACTTTAACTATATCTGATATTTGGTTTTAGTTAACCTTCTTTATTTTAACTCTATTTTACTTTTGTACATACTTTTTTATGTTTTAGTTGATAATTGTTTAATTGGCCACAATGAGTCTTAATATTCAACTGTTTTTTTATTGTTTTAAATAAGAAATCTTATTTATTTGTAACTAAATCACATATTATATTTACTTGTTAATATTTATTATTTTCAAAAATAAATACATTTGAAACAATTAAACTATATAATAAAACGCTTAACTACACAAGTTATACATGTGGTCTAATGCTAAAGCCATTGGTCGTGCAACTTGGAGGACATTATTTCAAACCTTATTAAGGCTATAAATCGTTAATAAAAATCCAATTAATTCATTTTCACAATATTTAATTTTTTTAATGAAGTCTTACATATAATAAATTTATGATGTGTACTATGCATATGATTAGGACTTTAATCTCATGATATGTGTGCATCAAACAACAATTAAAGAAAATAATAAATGATTTATATGCACAACATGCCTCCACTTATTTTATAGATCTTTCAAGTTTTCATTATTAAACTTGCAAGTAGGATGAGATATGATCCCTCTAATATTTTGTACATTATGGTCAATTATTTTCTTAGCATGGGGTTAGGGTTGTTAGGTATTTATTTTATTTTTCATTTATTTGTCAGGGTTACTAGATGTAGGACTCTTCCTAGATAGTTTTGACTCCTTGACAAGAGAGAGGGTTTAGTTGCACCATTATTGGTGTCGATTCAACTCCCACTCACGTGAATATAAAACCTAGGATAAAATTCATGTTTACTTCTCCTTACCCATTCAGAAGCTCAAGATATTTATGTGGTGTTGAAATGATACCCCCATTTTAAAACATCAACATATTTCTTATGACTATATTAGGGATGTGTTTAGTTTTTCTCCCTCTTGTTTTTCATTTTTTTTCTTTAGTTCAAATATGGTTATCATTAACTACTTTTTGCCTTTTGTGGAATGTCAAACACTTCCCCTTACAATCATGATAAGATTGTTTTCCAACATGGAATATTTATCTAGAGGAGCACAAGAACTTGTATCCTTGGTTTACACGTTCACCTCTAAATCTTACATATCCAGTCAATCCTTTAGCACCCAAATTCAAACAAAATCTACCTTTGATTTATGGTAATGGAAATTTTATTGTGAAGGGGTATTTTGAGCATTCTCCAATGCATACATGATCCAAGAGGTTAAAAACAATTATAGTTGCATGCTTTTGTTTTCGAATTCCCTTCAAGCATGTGTTTCTTCCATATTTTCTAACCTCCCCAGTAAATGTTTTTCCACCTGTAATGATATTTATTACTAGTTTACCTAAATCTTCAGTACACCAGAGAATCCCTATGATCACCTTGAAAAAATTAACCAATTATGCATGGAAAATGGTGAAATCATTTCTATTTCAATCTTTGTTTTATCAATCTCTACTATCTCATCACTAAATATATTTGACCCACCAACCAAGCTTCCTATCTACATTATTATAATATGATACCTCCTCTTTAGTAGCCGTAGATATAGGAAGGTATTGAAGGTTTTGGATGCCACCAACAATTATGGGGTCTCCCCAATATGAAGTCCTAGTTATACCTCACATCGTTTGGAGAAGGAACCCCATCTGGAAAATAGGCCCAATTTCCATATTCTTAAGGATTTTCCTTGGTTGCAATAAACAACACAAGGGAAACTGATATAATTTTTAGATAAAAAAAGTAAATTATCCTTGTGACATCTTCAATTGCAAAGAATATAATGGTTTTTTCACGGAAGAAAAAGTTAAGCGAGTCTTTAAGAGAAAATTAAAAGTACAATCCTAAAAAAATACACACACAAATCTAAAAGAATCATTAATTATCTTGCAAAATAGTTCACAAAGAGATTATGATCATGAAAGAAAGAGACACACAATTAAAAAAACCATACTAAAGCTAACAAAATAGTTTATTTTCATTAGTCTGAAGAAACATAAACATACACTCTAAAGAATGAAAGAATATTCTTACAATCATTTAAGGCACGTGCATGAAAGTGTGCTACATCTAAGAGCTTGGAATTGTACAGTGAAGATTCCAAGACATACCATTACAATGATACAACACTAGTTCCAATAATCAAACGTTTATCCACCACTTGCTTCTAAAAGGACTATTCTTCTCTCTTATGCCTAGCTTGAGAAGCCAAGGTCAAAAGTACTTTTATTGAGCTATGAGGGTGTATATGTAAAAAATGAGGTAACTCTCCACCTCCCTTGTTACTCTTGAGCTTCCCTCATGACTCTTGAGCTCCAATGTGACTTTTAAAATTCCTATGTGACCCTTGAGCTTCTACATGACTCTTCACATTCTATGCATAAAACTAGATAATTACTTTCAAAAAATGATGTAGAAAAATACAATGACACATATGACTCTTATGGTGACACTTTGAGAATTCATCACTTAACTATGGTGACATGGAACTTAATTGTAGAGTATTAGTGCCAAGATTTTATCCTTGATGTTATCTTTGTATCTTCATGATAGATATTGCACATTATTCATATTTATCCTCCAAAAGGCTTGCATTATATAGATCCTTCAATGTGATCTTGATATTCATTCTTCTGTCATGATCGAGTGTCCCTTTATCTCTTCACTTGATGATTTCTTTTTCTTTTAAAATTCAAAAGTGTCCTTTCACCTCCTTGGCATACTCCTTAACCATCATGCTTTCATGTTAAGATGATAACACTTGTAAATGGGATTCACTCATGAAAGGACAACATTAGTCCCAAAATATCCTAGTCGATCTTGTTTCTCATGCAACATACTAACTAAGCTAGGAAAATGTGCAATATTAAGTAGGAGGACTTAGGATTGTATAGTGGAGTGTATAGTGGAGGCAAGGCTGGGAAAGGATGGCATAGTGGGAAAGTGCACTTGATAGTGACTACGAACTAAGATTGGGCAATGTGCATTTTTGGGAGGTTGATCTTTGTGACTATGTAGTGCACAGTTCCAAGAGATAGATGATGGTTGACCTAGTATTAAAACTACATAGTGCATAGTTCAAGGAGCCACAAGGATGGGTGGTTGGTGAAACAGGTTGTGAGGACACAAAAACTACAAAATCGACTAAATGTGGGAATACTAATGCAGAGAGATAATACTAGAGCATGTAATAAGAATTGAACATGATCACACACTCATAAACAAATAACCACATGAAAATAAAATAATCAACACAAAAAAAATCAAAATTCACCCATTGAAACGACAACAAAATGACACTTACCACCAAGTGTGACACTTAAGATACACCTTTCCACACAAGTGTCAATTGTAATTGGAAAATGTGTAATACCTTGAGAATGACTCCAATGCATGTGCCTATAATAGATAAAACCCATTAGTATCAGAGAAATCTCTAGATCTTCCACCTAAAAGTTATCCATGACTCCCTTTCACAAAGAGTGACACTTCCCTTAACCAAAGCTGACATTGGAATTCCCTCACAAAGTGAATTACAAGACTTAGGAAGAAAATATGGGATGAATCTAATATCTAGAAATGAAAATTCACAATATCAAAGGGAGTCTCCAAAATTTGAATATGGGTCAAATTTGGAGGGCGTTGTAGCAGTGACTACACTTGGAGATTCACTTTAAGAACCCAAACTTCTCTATTTGGATCTAGCTTTATGTACCGGGTCTAGTCTTACAAGAAGCATTGATTCATTGTGTGGATTACCTCAACTTCCCCATTTATCCTAGTTATGGATGTAGTATCTCCCATTCCCTTTCTTGACTAAACATATTTATAAAGCTTTCCATATCATAGTTGTTTGAATATTGGAGAAGGGAAATATGTAGTTATGAGTTTGAGTTACATGTCCAGTGTTTCTTCATTGCTAGTAGGCCTACTCAATATCCTAATAGAGTCACTATAGATCACAAGAATTGCTTCACTACCTGCAAGCTTATTCAATAACCAAACAAAGTTTCTTGCTTCACCTCCCTACATAAGAATCATTTTTCTTCTTTCACCCCTTGTTTTATTATCAATATGTTCATTGGAATTTTATCGATGTTTGTATCACCAAGGTGGTAGAGGGATCCTTATTTATTGAGAGAAAGAGAGGTTATTCATTCAAAAGCTATTATATACCTCTAAAATTTATATGCTCACTATTACTTTTCCCCTTTCACTTGTTTACTTGATTTCAACATGCAAAAACCATTGAATTACAACATCAAGTCAAGGAATCAAGATCCTAAAATATATACAAGAATCATGGATATACTCAAATATTTCCATTTGAATGGATCATATTTTCCATGAAAAAATTATTGACATTAAAGAACCTAGATGCGGGTGATGACCTAGCCATTTTACATGATTAAACTGATGGGCGGCAAGAGGACGGGCCATATGGCTATCTGTGTTCCCTCCCATGCTAGCCGAAAACGAATTCATGGTGGCCTGCAAGCCTCATTAGATGGGTACTCTGGCCAATATTTACCCATCATACACATTTAAATCATTCCCATCACCATAATGCTGCTCTTCCCCCCTGCTCCATTGCATTTGTCCGCCTCAAGCTGCTGAGCCCTGTTCTTGCACTGTTACGAGCAGTTGTTGCTGGTTGGTAAGTTGTGTAGACCTGGGTAATGGGAATCACTTCTCCCAAACTAGGCTCTATAATTTGACATCAGCCCAGCCTTCCCTTGCTCATCCTCTATTTAATTCTTCAGCCAACTCCCCCACTGAGAGCTCAACTCTGCACTCTGCCATGACAGGCATTCATCACTGAATGCGAAGTCGAAGAGGAGGATGTTGTGGTGGTAGTGTCCACCCTCCTGTGATGCCTAGCCCCGATTCTGCCTTTGTCGCCCCTTCCCCTGACATTCCCAACCCATATGGCTCCTTCTCTAGCAGGTGTCTTGATGCCCGCAGTGGCCGTGGACATGCACAGCTTCAAGGCACTAGCCGAAGAGATGCTGCTGTCCACACATCCATTTTTCCTCTCCCCCCCATCCTGCTCCCCATTCGACCCAATTTCAATTCCACAACACCGTGAATAGATCTATCATTACAGCTACTATCACCATCGTTTTCTCTGAAGAAAATGATCCGCAGGATGCTCCATCGGGGAACACTGGAGGTAGCAACAGGATGCTCACAGGCTGAGTGACCATGATACAGACAAGCAAATGATGGACGAGGAGATGGTCACCCTACATGGCAAGGTTCTAGGTGGTGATCAGCATGCAGTGGAAGGAAAATCTGGAGAGACGCAAACACTAGGTGGCAGAAAGGTTGACATGTAAAAGACGCATGTAGTTGCTGGCAACTCTGGTGGTGTTCAACCTGCTCGTGGGCCTCAAGCTCGCGTGTCAGAGTTGGAGGATGATTGGTATAAGTATGCATGCCTCATCGAAGAGGAGCCTGCCTTGGATGACCTCAAGTAATGACACATGGTAGCGATGTGTCACCCTTATGCCAGCTGGGTATTTCTTCTGCTGACTAGTCCTGTCTGAAATGGTTGTTTTGATTAAACCTTCCAAGGTTTTTTGCCATGTCTTGGTATTTCCTATTCTTAAGAATGATAACCCCTATGTGGGTATTTTTTTTGCCTTCGTGGATTGGTTTCCCCCTCAATGGGGCAGTCAAGTTTTTTTTGATAGATGATGTTCAGTACTGTTGAGGCTTGTACCTCAATATAAACATATTTTGTTCATATTAATAGAATAGATTTACTTAGAAAAAAAATTATTGACATTAAAGAGATCAAACCTAAGTAAAGAAGAAGGACCAAAAGTTAACCAAGTGTTTTTGTATGTCACAATGCCCTTTAAAAAAAATCTACATTAGTTAGGTCGACACAAAGAATTTGCACACAAGGTATTATTCACAAGACTAACAAAAATAAAAGGATGATAGAAAGGAAAAAATACGACATAGAAAAAATGAAAAAAGAAAGAAATATGTATATAGGTAGAAAAAAAACCCTACGCTAGTGTTAAACGTATTTCTTGACATTTTGGCAATTGGTAGGAACTCAATCCATATTCTGATCTAAGGATTGAAGACTATAAGTATGGTGGTGAAGCTTATCATGCACAACAAATGGATTGCTCCACAAGGATTAGAATTTGGTGTTTCTATCTTTCTCTTCATGGGATTTATACCAATTCAATACAATGTATCCCACACTGAACTCTTTCTTTCGTGCATATATTTCTTGTCAAACTAGCACCTGATATGATTCTAATGCATAGTAAACTTTTCTTTTGTTTTCCACCTTTATTCCTCTAATTTAAGGATGGGGCCTATCCTATTCTAAATGAAAAGATATTGTTTACCTCAAGATTGTTGAGAAACTTGAAGGGATGGGAGGTATAGTTTCATATGAAGGATAGCTTCTTTTCCATACACAAGGAAGTAACAGGAATTATTTGGAGAGGGTTTTGGTGTGACACGGTTAACCCACAAAGAATTCACCAATGGATTATCCCATTTCATTTTCTTATAGTAAATGGTTTCTTAATTATGTGCATTAAATTATTATTAGTAGACTCATCTAAACCATTTCCTTGGAGGTAACAATTAGATGAGTTCTTTAAAAAAATAACATTTTGTGATGAAAAATCATAAAATTTTAGTGATGAAAAGCAAGTTGGATTATAAAAAATAGGTAACATGGGAACACAAAAAATTGTGATGATATTATTCTTGAGGAAGTGGATGGCTTCTTTCTCATTCACTTATTTCAATCTAACTATTTTAACCCACTGAGTAAAATAATCCATAGAAGATTACATACATCAATGTTTCTTTGATGAATGAGGAAACATTTTGCAATAACATCTGATCCCCGCTGTTGAAAAGGTTCTTCCACAACAATGGGCTACAATAGGGTGGTTTACATCTTATATTAACCAACACATTTTTGATATTCCGAAAACTTATGGGCATAGACATGTACATCCTTAAATAATGTGGGCTAATAACTAGCCTACATGAGTTTATGAGAAGTAGTTTCACCTACGTAGTGCCCACCAGTTGGCCCTTCATGATTGTATTTCAGTACCCTTTCGAGATATTGTGCTTCCAAGCATTTGAGGAGGACATTGTTTTGGTGCTTCCAAAAAAGTACACCATATATAAGCTGATATGATAAATCTTTAAGTGGAATAACCCTCTTATTTTTCTCTGATAGGTCCAAGGGTAAGATTTTGTGCTCTAGATATCATTTCACATAAGTATACCAAGATGTGGCTGCATTTTTGTGGGTAGCTTTCTCAATATTGTACATTTTGATGTCTTGTTCCCCTCTAGAATAATCCTCTTTTGGAAAATTGATTGCTTCAGTTACAAGATGATAGAGGCCATGCCCTTTCAATTTATGAATTGGCTTGAATTCTATATCACACTCTTGAAGGTGTGCCATATATTTCATCCTCCTCTCACCCAACTCTTGTTTCAAAATAAGTGATATAACCGTTAAGTGACGCACAAAGATGATAAGATGACTTTTCAATAGGTAAGTCCTAAAGTGTTTAACTACCTTGTATAATGCATAGGTTTTCTTATCAATGCTCACATAGTTTAATATATATCCTTGTAAATTGGAAATCATAAAAAATATGTGTGTTTTATTTCTTGATTTTCCTTTTGAGTGATAAAAACTACAAAAGATGTGTTAGAAGAAAAAGTATACAATAAGAAATGTTTGTTGAATTATAGACTATATAATTCTAGGGCATCAACAATCACTTATTTAATCCAAATGAAGGAATATTTCTCCCTTTGGTCCCGCTTATAAACTACATATGTTTTATCATTTCTCGTAATGGATTAATAATCTATGCATAATCTAAGATGAACTTTTGAGGATAGTTAATTTTCCCCAAGAAGGATTGCATGTATTCTTGTTCACAGGAAAGGAAATTTGAGCAATAGTATTAACCCACCCTAGGTCTACTTTAATTCCACTCTTACATATAATGTGTCTTGATAGGTTACCCTCGAACACTTTGAAGATGTTATTTTTAGGATTTAAAGATATTCCATATCTTCGACACCGCTCAAATATTTTCCTTAGATGACGAATGCGATAAGATATTTTCATTGAGAGTACTATAACATTGTCGAAGTACATAACCATAGTTTTTCCAATCAAACCATAGAATGCAATATCCATATCCCACTCAAAATATGACACCAACATTGACGTGTCCAAAAGGAATTTGGAAAAACCTGAATGTACCCCATTTAGTCCTGAAAGTAGTTTTAAACCTGTCGGGTTCTGGTACTAGAACTTGGTTGCATCTAATTTATTTTCTATATAAGAGGAAATTTCAACCTAAAAGTGGCCTCCTAAGGAAAAATAATAAAGTAATATTTAAAATAATAAAATAAGTGTTATGAATTTTGGAAGGAAAAGAAGACAACCACATTTTTTAAATGTATTTTTGGCTTATCTCTTGATACGTTTACTTAAATTTCAAGTGTAGAGAATTGTTGGATGCAAAATTAAAATACACATCCAAAAAGTATCCATTATGCATACTTTGAGAAGACACACATTCATAAAAATTGATGATACATTAAAAAAGTGTGTTTAACACGCTTTTTTAATGTACCTTTTTTTTTAAGAATGTGGTTCCACTCAAAAGTATGCATAATTGGTACTCATTCGATGTGGAATTTAATTCCACATCCAACAAGTGTCTACACTTGAAATTCAAGTAATCCTATAAGGAGATAAGTGAAAACTACAATTAGAAAAAATAGTTTTTCTTCTTTTCCCTCCAAAATATTTACATGTACCTCTTTTTAAATTTAAAGGATTTTTCTTTGTTTACATATTATGACATGGAAATTACATGAAAATTTCGTCGGCACTTTTAGGCTGAAATTTCCTCTAATATGATAGGAAGAACACCTCTAATATAGCTACCATTTGGATGATCTGCTCCATATATGTCATGGTATAATTATCTTTAACTAAAATCTAGACCGAGTTATGAAAATAAACATGTAAGCATATCTCTTTGGACTTATTTATGGTATGTATCAAATTAGAGACCTTTATAGAATGAAGAACTTTCAAAATAATCTGAGCATCCTACTATTTTCTCAGTTCTTTCTCAATGAGGGGTTCAAGCATGGGATGCAATTTCCTTAACGTTTTCTAAAATGGCTTTACCCCTTTCTTAATGGGTATCACATGTTGGATAATTCATGTGTCATAGGTATTCAAATTGTCATATTTCCTTGTGAACACATCTTGATACTATTTGAAAAGAGGGAAAAGGCTTTTCGCTCTAAGGGAGAACAACATGTACTAAGATTCACATATTTCTAATCTTATTTGGTACCCAAATTAACTTGTTCATGTGATCGTGTAGAATTGTGGGTCTTAGAAATGGTAGGTACCTTAAAGTGATTTTGCTACTCATAAATCTTCTCTAAGTATACCACACCCTTCGGTATGGGGTTCTCTTTATGTGCCTAACCTCATTCCTACAAAACCATTTCCACAAAATCTAGTATTTGTTGGACATAATTTAAAACATGAAAATTAGTGGCATTATCATGCAGATATGGATTATGATAATATCAATGGAAAAAACATACCTAAGTAGTGATAACCTAGAAACAACATTAGCTAATGTGTATGGTGCTACATTGTCAACTCTAGGAACAATTGATATTAAAAGCTTGAAAGAAAGAAATAAGTCACTATAAATCTTGATGGTAGTTTCTAAGATTAGGTGACACACAATGAAAAATATTTTGTACCCAACGTGTAAAAATATCTAAGTCACTATTACCTTAAGTGATTCCACTTTGAGGTCTATGGCTACTTTTAGACATAGAATTCATTCTTCGTATTCAACAATGTTATTTGCGCACTCAAATTCCAATTGGCATGAGATCAGATACTTGTTCTTTCATAGGTAAATCAAAATAAAACAAACTCTTGAATGCTCGTATATCTTTGAATCATTAAAATATAAAGTCCATATGTTAGTAACCACAGGGTTATTTCCTACACTAGTACTATTTACATCTATATTACAAAATTCATTAACACTAGTTGGATCACAAGGAAGAAGTCAAATCAGGTATTTGGTGGTACAAGGGATGATTACACAAGATAGAATCCATCATAAAATTCAAAGAAACAACTTCCATATATTACTTGCATATAACTAACTGGCACACTATGGGCTTCAAGTTCCATGGAAATAGGCTTCATGAAAGCCTCACTCTCTACTCAAAAATTATTATTCTTTCCCTTATAAGGAAGCCACAAATGTGACTAGTCTATAGCAAAGTATCCTTGCAACTTACTTAACGAGTGCCTACTTAAAGTAAATCCATAAGCTTCTCGGATGTCTACAATAATAATATCAATACATTGGTTAACTTTATAGTCAAATGATAAATGGATTATAAAATTATTAAGCTTACCAAATTCCTGTACTAAATATCTATCTAATTGTATGATTCTAGCATTAGTATTTTCCCATTTAGCATTGATTTTCTTTGCAACAGACAAAGGCATGACAGTTACATATGCACTATAATCAACTAGGAAATTTGGACATTAAAATTAAAAATCCAAATGTTAAAATAAAAGTGGGGAGGGGGGGGGGTACAATTTATGTTAGCTACATTAATGACCAATTTGAAAATATTAGGAGACTTGCCATATGATGCTTGAGAATTTAAATTTCCACTACTTGATTAAGGATGAGATTCAAATGCTTAAATGATCAACTCACATTACCCTTCCAGTTTTTCTAGCTCAAATATGGAAACATTTTCATGAGATTTCTTCATATCTTTAAGAAAATTGTAATCTATATCCTCATCTTCGGTAGGGTGTGTTGAAGTGGTAGGTTGTGTGACCTTTTTCGATGCCTCAGGGGTGACAAACTTGTTCTTGTTATTTCTAAAAGAATTCTTCTAAGTTTGTGCACTTTGAATTTTTATATAAGTGCCTTGAGTAGGATTACTAGGAGGAAACATCCTTCTTAACAATTTTTTTTTCACATCTTTCTTAGGCACTAGTACCTTTCTCCTCAAATTATATTGCTGAGTAGGTTGTTAAGGAAGAGAATCACCTGTTAGGGGCTCACCAACGCCTTGTTGATCATTGTTCAAGATAATACCAAATGAAAGAAGTGAATCACATCAATTTTTTTGCCTATATCAAGGTAGGTTCATTGGTCTCTTGAATTTACTCTATATGCTCTTCTACTTAGAAATGTTCTATAACATTGGCAATCACAACATTCATGTTGTATTTCCATTGAGGCCATGTTTTCTCTATATGTGTTTCTCGATGAAAAATATAGTAGTTATTGATGCCTATGTTCTCAATGTTAAATACAACATTATAGCTTTTTGTAGGCGTAGCCATTTCATTGATGTTCTTCTTAAAAAATAGCTAAAAGTACTTGTTACACTACTAAAAAATAAAAGAGAGTGTAATAATTGGTCATTCTTAGTGCCTTCTTTCTTCTTCTAAGGAAGAGTATGTTTCTCATTTTTTTCTTGGAGTGTACCTTAATTCATTTGGTGTTGCAAAATTATTTTCATCCTCTAGAGAAACAATTGGTTTGGCCAACCAAAATAAATGAGTACCTTACATATTAAGATTGTCATTATTGAGGACCAATGCAAGGTAAAAATTCCTTAAAGCATCTTCGGGTTTCTTTGTCTAAATATAATTGATGGAAAGTATAGATAGCTAAAAGTAAAAGTAATTTTCTAGGTCAAAAATTATGCCCATGGAGTGTAGCTATTAATTCCTTATCCCTTTTCAAGGAATTTTGGGCACACAAATCTCATCCATACACTTCCAATCCATTGTATGAAAAGTAATTTGACTGGTGTGAAGAAAATGTTCTTCATATTTCCCTTCATCGTCCTTTCACATTGCCTCTCATAATATTAAAAACTATGCATGTCAAAATATGAATTTCCAAAGTAGACTAAATCAAAATATCCACATGTCCTTTTCTTTGATGGAGCTTTGAAAAAAAATAATCTAGGGGTGGCAAGAGGTGGGTGATGATTTTTTTCCCTAGAGGAAATAAAGAAACCAACTATGCTTCAGGTTTGGGCACAATGTGTAATAATTTAGCAAAAGCATATGCTCTCCTAAAGATAAGGCATATAATGTCCTTATTGGTGTTGGGAGTCTCTTAGTTGATAATTAGATATATCATTTCTAATTATATTCCATATGACAATAAACTATGCCAGGTGATCAAGGGAATTAGAAGTGTGCTAGCTCATTTCTCCTATCCAAAATTCTTTCAAATTCCCAGGTCTAATAATTAAGATCTAGATGGTGTGGAAAATAAAGGAACCTTCTTAACAATGAGAGAAATGATTGTTGATGGACATTGAAATTTTTGCCCCATCCCATACCTGCATTCATGAGATTTTTGTTTCAAACATTTTGGATAATAATTGGTTTAGATTGCATTCCAACATCAATTGCGAAAATCAAATTGTTTCTTGGAAGCATATGTGGAGAAATTCCCATGACCATTTGATATTCTCTTATAGAATTTGAAATGAATGGAGAACAAGGATTTGGAAAATAATCCTCTCTTATAAAATCTAATTTATCTCAAGTGTAATATTTCAAATTTTTTGAAGTTTTTAAAAGTATTTCAAAAAAGTCCACTTTCTAGAATTTTAAATTATTATAAAATTTAATGTACCTTTTAATTTGATTTTTATAATACAAATTATCATCTAAATAATTTCAAAAAAATATATTTTAATCATATTTATTCATAATAGTAACTCGTTCCCAAATTCTTATTTCTTGAATTTGAACCTCCGGGGAGCTCCCAAAAGCGTCTTAGTTCTGAAAATCGTTCGACGTCAATTTTCAATATTTAATCCCTATTCCTAAGCTACCCATAAATGTGGAAATAGAGGCAACAAATATAACGAAAAAAATTAAGTGGTTCTATGAAACTAATACGCTAATCAAATATTAACTCAATTATTGATTATGATTATATGTATATATATTATGTAAAAAAAATTCAACGAACCTATGTTTCCATAAACTTTAACCATCCCACCATTATTTAGAGGTAAATATCTTATAGCATAAACAATAAACGCTCAAATATTAATTTAATACCTCAAGCATTAATTTAATATTTTACTTAGTTTTAACTTTAAAAATATATTATTATTACCCATACAAATCATATTAGAAGAAAATTTTCCAATGTTTGGTATATTAAGAATTGAAATTGATCTAGTTGCTTTAACTATTAATTACTAATTTAATGATAGTCATTAATTTTATATTTTATATTTAATTTAATTTTAATTTTTATATTTAATTTTATGTAGTTTGACAAAGGTACGTTTTTTAAATGACTAGTAGAATTAGTAATAAGCCTATTCTCATACTCACATGACATGAAGTTGATCTCACTCACACTATAACCTCAAGTGTAATTACACTGCCTTGTAGCGAGCATACAAGAAGATGCTTGAACCTATGACCTACAGAGTTGCACAAACTTATTAACAATACTTTGTTGGCCAACAAGTTGTACCACTCACCAATTTCATAGAGGCATTTTATTCATATTTATAATTATTATTTTTTAAGTTATTTTATATTTTAGTTTTATATTTTAATCTTATTTTATTGAAAGTGTGAAAATAGATCAATTCATTTTTGGTTGTAAGAGAGGTTTGCATGTCAAGAGATTTGATCTTTTATGTTTAGTAGATTCCGAGCTAATTGATAATTATAAATATAATGATTAATTTTATGGCAATTATTAGCGAGGTACCTTATGGCGAAAAAGTCATTATTCTAAACCCTTTGCATAAAAATTAATTTATGCTAAAGATTAGTATATAACAAATAAAGTACAAAATCTTGGTAATTTTGAAAACTTAAATACCTTTGGGTATTACCACTCAAACCATAACATATTAATAATATCAAAACTCATATTATATAACACATTTCTTAATTAATTTTTATTTTTTATTTTATAAATTTAATTAATCAAAACTTATTAATAATTGTTTTAATTTTAATTTTACCCTTATCTTTACCCTTAATAAAAACTTAAGGAGCGCATTAGATTCCAATATCTTCATTATAACAAAAATAAATATAGCTTTAAAATATATCGATCAAATGTTATTTTAAAATTTAAAATAATTAGGTCAAAGCGTGTCCCACTGTTTACATTTTCATGAGGTCTAAAAAGTTCATTGAGGGTCAATGCCATTTCAAAGATTTATATTTGGATCACACTTCAATTTAGGTGAAAGCCATTTTACACGTTCACATTTGTTATAATTTGACGCAACTTTGAAATCTTTACCGTTTTAACTTTCAAATCTTCGGTTGCTTCTTGATTAAAGCGAAATGAATTTTTATGATCGTTCTGGTATATATATATATATTATATATATATATATATATATAATTATAAATTAGCCCAGTAATAAAAATCAAGCAGTATATTACACTCCAATATATTTACTATCACACAATTAAATATCACTTTAAAATATATGTGATTAAATTTTATTTTAAAATTTAAAATAATTAGGTCAAAGCATCTCTGGCCGTTTACATTTTCATGACGTCTAAAAAGTTCATTGAATGGTCGATGCACATCAAAGATTTATATTTGGATCACAGTTCTATGGAGGTGAAAGCCAATTTAAACGTTAACATCTGTTATAATGCGATGAAAGCTTCCAAATCTTTAACGCTTTAATGTTCAAATTTTAACGCTCATTTCTTGATTAAAGCGAAAAAGCCATTTTACACGTTAAAATTTGTTATAATCATCGATGAAAGCTTACCAATCTTTACCGCTTTAACGTTCGAATCTTTAAAGCGCACTTCTTGATTTACATTCGCTCTGGTGAACTATATATACCCTCCTTTTAAAGCGATTGATAATTTCTCCCCCGCACCCTGCAAATTATTAAGCGATACATATTTTGTCCGCGGCAACCTGCAAATCATTAAACAGGAAGAACGCCATGGTAACGCAAATACTTCATTATTCTTTTGTTATTCTGGTAATACAATGATACTGTAAAGAATGGTTAGTCACTACTCATTTTGTTTCTTTTTTTTCATTTCAGGTAAAACCCCAGAGCCCCTAGGTCAAAGAGGCTGGCACAGCTGAGACGGGACGGAAATATTCATGATCTTCCCGACGACGTCATTCGACAGTGCTTGCTCAGAGTTACACATAAATCGCACTGCAACCTCAAAGCGGTGTGCAAAAAATGGAAAGATATAGTGAGTAGTCCAGGGTTTTATAAGGACCGGCTAACCTCTGCAATGAGTGACCACTTGATCTGAATCATTCAGTATTTGAAGCGGAGTACCCGCAGAGTAATAGTGTTCGACCCTCTCAGACGCACCTGGGAAATGCTGAGTCCCATTCCGGACTTATCTTATGCACTTCCGTTGCTTTGTCAGCGCGTTTGTAAGTGCGTTAATGGGAAGCTACTTCTCATGGGCGGAGTACATCCGAAATACATGAATTCCACGAGCAGAGTTTATATTTTTGATTTCGTGCCTGCCAAATGGCGCCGAGAAGCCGACATGCCCACAAGGACCAGCTTCGCCTGCTCCGTATCTCCTACCACCGGGCTTATTTACGTTGCGGGTGGGAGACACAACCCAAATGATATGCTCGCAACAGCAGAGGCTTACAATGTGGATGAAGACAAGTGGGAAATTCTGCTCAAATGAGCCAAGCAGTAGGAAAATGTCATCGAGTTTTTCTGGGCGAACATTTCTTTGTATTCGGCGATGGAAACAGTGCAGAAATTTATGATCCAAAGACGGGCGAATGGAGACGAGTGGATGATATGTGGAGATTCGTGGTATCGTCGTCGTCGTCGTTAGTTGCTTCTGGGCAGCTGTATACCTTCACTGAACGAAAGTTGATGAAATATAATGCGGAGTACAACGATTGGGTTATCGAAACTGTGATTCCAACAAAATTGTGTGATTCTGGGTGCACTGCAGGGTGGCGCGGCCATATTTTTCTTTTAGTAAACCTTATGAGAGTATTTGTTTGTTAAAGCCGTCAACTCACGAGTTGATAGAATTCCACGTACCTGAAAAGTTTAGGGGCGTAGCTATAGCCGCTGCAACCGTGGAGATATGATATTGTCCGTTATATTTGTATTATCGATATATTCGGCAAACATATGGAGATATGATATTATCTGTCATATTTGTATTATCGATCTATTGGCCAAACATATGTTTTACATTGTAATTAGTTTTTCCTTAAAGATTTCTTGTGGCTTAAACGCAATCAGGATATAAATTTGAGCGGCATTCTTATCTGTCAATCAATTTCTTCTCATAGCCGTCTTTTTAAAAATGTTTTTCTCCTCAAGTTTGATATTTATTTTACTCATTGCTTTGTTTTTATATTAAATATGTTTTTTTTTTAATATTAAATTTGTCTGGTAGATTATAAAACTTGAAAAGAGATTTAATATTTTTAGAATTGCATATATTACACCATTTATATTTGTATTTTCAATATCTTTTTCCTACGCATATACCACACCATTTATATTTGGAGTTTCAATATTTTTTCCTTAAATTATTAAAAATTATACTTCTAAATTGATCTACAATTGTACTTATAAGCACCAAAATGAAAAATATTTAAACTATTAAAGATTATACTCCTAAATTGATCTACAATTATATTTACAAGGACTAAAATGAAAAATATTTAAATTATTTCATTTTTATTTTTATTTTTAATTTATATTAGTTATTAATTCAAAATATCAAAACATCAAAATACAACTAGGAGATAGCCATGTATCCACTAGATTCACCTTAGGTGGTATTAATCTATTATAAAAGAAACCAAATGTTGAAATAAACAAGCCTATCACCTACTCATCTACAAATAAAAGTGCTACAACCCTATCACCTACTCATCTACAAATAAAAGTGCTACAATAATAGATCACAAAAATTCAAGAATGTGGGGAAGTCACTATATTAGGGTCCTTCACTTTGGAGTATCTATATGTTTTACATCCCATTGGAGAATGACTATAAAATGTCATTCCATCGCTCATTTCTCTCTTTCACAGCTATGACCAAGATATTTTCAATGCAGGGTAATGGAGTTAATGCATTTGTTTCAATGTGTCATTGGTGTGACCAAATCATGAACACAGTGGGCTAACTCCTTCAAGATTTCAAATGAGAGAAAGGGATCTCCAATTGAGAGGGACTCAAGATGGCCAATCTTATCACAAATATCGGAAGGTAGAGAAAATTAATATATGGTTACAACCTCTAATGCTAGAGGAAACTTCTACCTCGGGGAGAGTGAAAACCTCCGCTTTGGCGATTACACATGAACTCCCAAGGCATGGTGCTCGAGAGATGGAAAAAGTTGTTAAAAAGCAGAAGACTCAACATGTGGAGGATATATAGAGACTGAGGATCCCATGAATAAGAATGACACAAGAATTAGCAGTTGCTAGCATGCCACATGTCATTAAGCCAAAAACTAGAAATGTTGTATACCAACTAACCATTAAATTCAAGACCAAAGCTAATGTTAATAGAGTTATGTTTCTCAAAAAGTACGTGGATGTAAGTATCACACATGGTCCAAACATTCAATTGGTGCGAGGAATGAAGATGGGAAGGTGGCTCCAACAATAAGAAAAGAAACTAGCTCTCCTCGAAGTCATAATGTTTAAACAAAAGTAGCATCAAACCATCCTAGACCAAACCATGACATAAAAAAACAAACCATTGCAAAACCACATGATTAAGGAAAAATTAGAAAATAAGTCCTAGATATTACAAGTTATCCATTGTGCACATACCCATTAATTCCATAAATTCCATAAAATACCAAAATAAATACCACATAGGGAAGGGGAGGGACCATATTACACCATAATAGTCTCAAAAAATAAATAAAATAAATAAATAATGTTATTATAGTTTTGCATGGGGCCACGAGCCATGTCGTCCCCCTCTTAAAAGTTTGTTGAGGGGTAGGGTGGCTAGTTGAATTGTTTTAACCATAATGAAATATATGTATATGCATAATTGACATCAATAGAATAGCTAAATATTTTAATTTATGTGCAAGTTTTCCATATTAAAATATTTAGTACTATATATATATATAGTTATATATTAATATATATATATATATATATATATATATATACTATATATATATATATATATATATAATATATATTTATATACTATATATATATATATATATAATAATTACATCGATGTTACTTAATCTTGTAAAGTGAAATTTTTATATTTTATTGTTAATATTTTTTATACTGAACAACCACATTATAAATGTGCTTGATATAATTCCATATGCATCAATGATATGGATTCAATATTAAATATTAATATTGTTATAATAAATATGATAATAATTATATAATAAATTATTATTATCATTATATCATAAATACATAACAATTTAAACCATGTAATGACAAATTTAATTAAATATATTATATTATAATAAAATGGATAATTTATTGACATTATCAATAATATATAATAAATATTGATATTATTAACTGAAGAGATTATTATTATTATTATACCCTATCAATAATATTATACTCTAGGAATATGAATCCTTAGATTAATAAACCCAAGGATTTAATATTGTAAGCCTAATGTATACAAACCCTAAGATAAATATTATAAATCCTAAGAAAAAACATGCTTGATTTTCATATTGAGACAACCTTTGTCACAATGTGACGTTGGACACTTATTGACTATTGTTTGGCATCGTTGACAATTGATGGCTATGGTTGACACAATGTGAAGTTGGACCATGAGACAATATTTCTCACAATGTGACCATGATTATTGAGCATGGTTGGCCATGATTGACAATGGTTGATTTACCATGGTTGACCATGGTTGATATTTACCACAATGCATGTTGGATTATGGTTGACCATGGCTGACGATAGTTGACGATGGTTGATTTTCATATTGATACATTATTTTTCACAATGTGACGTTGGAGAATGGTTGACCATGATTGACCATGATAGACCATGGTTTACAATGAGTCGATTTCATATTTATATAATATTTGTCATCATACAATGTTGGACCATTGTTGACTATGGTTTACTATGGTTGATTTTCATATTGAGACAACATTTGTGACAATGTGATGTTGGACCATGGTTGATGACGATTGACCATGGTTGTACATGGATAATTTTCATATTGGGACAATATTCACCACAATGTGACGTTGGAACATGGCTGACCAGGATTATAAACCAAAGGGATTTCTATTTAGACCTGGGATTAATATTATAATCTTATGGATAATATTATATCTTAGGAATATGAATTCTTAGATTAATAAAACCAATGAATTTATATTATAAACCCAAGGGGCTAACAAGCGTAAGGGATTAATACTAAAAACCAAGGGGCCTATAAACCCAAGGGATTATTATTATAGGCATTAGGTATATAAACCCTCAGATAAACATTATAAATCTTAAAATAAACGTTGGTTGACCATTGTTGATTTTCATCTTGAGACAATATTTGTCACAATGCAAGGTTCGACCATGGCTGACCATGATTGATTTTCATATTAGGAAAACCCTATGTTAACCACTAAGATAAATATTATTAAATAAGGTATATAAAACCTATGTTAAATCTTATAAATGCTAAAATAAACATTGTTGACCATGGTTGATCATATTTTAATTACATATTGAGACTATCTTTCCAGAACATGACATTGGATCATGGTTCACCATGGCTAACTATGGTTGAATTTTACCACAATGCGACGTTGGACCATAGTTGACCATGGTTGATGATAGTTGACCATGGTTGATGTTCATATTGATATATTATTTGTCACAATGTGATGTTGAACAATGGTTGACCATGATTGATGATGGTTTACCATCATTGACTATGATATACCATGGTTGACCATGATTGGATTTCATATTTAGACAATATTTGTCACAATATAATGTTGGACCATTGTTGACTATGGTTGATCTTTATATTGAGACAAGTTTTGTCACAATGTGACATTTGACCATGGTTGATGACGATTGATGATGGTTGAACATGGATAATTTTCATATTGACACAGTCTTCATCACAATGTCACATTGGAGCATGGTTGACCATGAATATAAACCCCTAAGGGGTTTGTATTTAGCCCTAGGATTAATATTATAAATCTTATGGATAATGTTATATCCTAGGAATATGAATCCTTAGACTAATAGATGTAACGAATTGATATTATAAACCCAAGGGACTAGTAAGCCCAAGGGATTCATACTAAAAACTGAAGGGACTATAAACCCAATGGATTAATATTATAGGCATAAGGTATATAAACCCTAAGATAAACATTTTAAACCCTAAAATAAACATCATTGACCATGGTTGGCCATGGTTGATCATGGTTTATTTACATGTTGAGACAATCTTTCCACAATATGACATTGGCCCCTGGTTGATCTTTACCACAATGCGACATTAGACCATGGTTGATGTTCATATTGATAGATTATTTGTCACAATGTAATGTTGGACAATGACTGACCATGATTGACCATGGTTTACCATGATTTACAATTATAGGCCATGGGATTGGATTTCATATTTAGATAATATTTGTCACAATAAAATGTTGGACCATTGCTGACTATGGCTGACCATGGTTGATTTTCATATTGAGAAAATATTTATCACAATGTGATGTTGGATCATGGTTTCCCATGATTGACCATAGTTGATGACAATTGACGATGGTTGAACATGGATAATTTTCATAATGAGACAATCTTCGTCACAATGTGATGTTGGACGATGGCTGACCATGATTATAAACCCAAGGGGTTTTTGTTAAGCCCTAGGATTAAGATTATATATCTTATCAATAATATTATATCATAAGAATATGAATCATTAGATTAATAAACCCAACGAATTGATATTATAAACCTAAGCGACTAATAAGCCCAAGGATTTAATATTAAAAACCAAAGTGACTATAAACCCATGGGATTAATATTATATGCATTAGGTGTATAAACCCTAAGATAAACATTATAAACCATAAAATAAGCATGGTTGACCATTGGCTAATTTCATCTTGAGACAATCTTTACCACACTACAAGGTTGGACGATGGTTGACCATGATTGATTTTCATGTCGAGAAAATCCTAAGGAGTAAGATAAATATTATAAACTAAGGTATATAAACCTTATGATAAATCTTATAAATGTTAAAATAAACATGGTTGACCATGGTCGATCATGGTTGATTTACATATTGAGACAATCTTTCCACAATAAGACATTGGACCATCGTTCACCATGGTTGACCATGCATGATTTTCATATTGAGATAATATTTTTCATACTGCTTCGTTGGACCATGGTTAACCATGGTCGACCATGGTTGACGATTAGTAAACATTATTGACAATGGTTTACTATGATTGACAATGGTTTGTTTTCATATTGAGATGAGCTTTGTCATAATGTGACATTAGGCCATGATTGACCATGATTTCCCATGATTGATGATTGATGACCATGGTTGATTTTCCTATAGAAACAATATTTGTTACAATGCACCTTTGGAAGATGGTTGAACATGATTATAAACCAATGTTATTTATATTAAACCCTAGGATTAATACATTAATAATAATATACCCAAGGAATATAAACCCCTAGATTAATAAACCCAAGTGATTATGACGAGGCTCACCAATAGGTACATCATAAGGGTCATAATTCCATCTTCCAACATTAGAACTATCTATTTTTCACATTCATTTACATTTTTTTATATTTTGCTTAGTGAGGGGTAAAATATGTTTATCTATATCATGTGGCCTAATATGGATTAAATGTAGGAAATGGAACATTTTTTAGATGATTTCAATGCAAGATCTTGAGGTAGAGAGAAGAGAGATTATAAGAGGTTGTCCACCTCCTTAACTCCCTCAATCAGCCAAAATCACCAGACTCTCTCTCATCAGCTCGAGGTCATTGGTAGCCAGGTAAGGCGAGGTCATTGACAGCCAAGCAAGTGCAATTCAAGAAGATCAAGACCCACCAATATTGAGTTTTGGGATACAAAAATTTCTATTTTTTAGGAATTTGTTAGTAGCTACCCTCTTGTATAAATAAACATGCAATAGATCTCATTAGGATTCAAATTTGGTTTTTAGCTAGGAAGCTATCGAGCTTAAGAACTCGATACTATTATTTTTTATTGGTTATGTGATGTATTTGACATTTATGCAATGATAATGAGAGGTTTCTTATTGGATAATCACTAAGTTAGTTCCAAAGGGCCGGGGATCTTAGGTTTAGGCCCAGCTCTAGTGTCTTAGGTCGCTCTTATGTATTGATAATTCTTTTTATCTTAGAGTGCTTATTATTCTTCTGCATTTCATTCAAAAATAACCCGTAAAAATCTTGTGATTCCGACCTCTATCCCATCTCTCCCATGGGAACATGAATAGAAGGATCTATAATCACAATCCAAAAATACTATGTTTATGATTTCTTGGAAGAAGGTTTATATTAGTCATATTGCTTTGCATGCGCTTACTGTAGCTTAGGATTTGATTTATTGACTAGATCAAAGCTTTTGGCATACGTTAGATGACACTTAAATTCAACTCATGTTTTCCACTATTAGTTGTTTCATTTTGTCAATGATAAAAGAGTATGTGCATCTGAGGTTGTAGTGATATTTTGATCTGTAGGTAAGGGGCCTTCCATCATCTCCATCTCAAACTTCTTCAGCCTCTTTGATGAATCCAAAATTCTATTCTTGTGATCATTCTCTTAGGTCACTATGAGAAACTCTCATAGTTCAAAACAAGCCTTCCTAACATGTTGAGCTTGGTTAGGGGTGTTGGCCACCTTTAAACCCACAAGAAAAATATTTAATCCAAGGGATTAATATTATATGAACTAGGTATATAAAGCCTAAGATAAAAATTATAAACCCTAAAATAAACATGGTTGGGCATGGTTTCTTTTCATCTTGAGGCGATATTTTTCATAATGCAATGTTGGACCATGGCTGACCATGATTGATTTTCATATCGAGAAAATCCTATGATAAAATAAGATTAATGTTATAAACTAAGGAATATAAACCCTATGACAAATCTTATAAATTCCAAAATAAACATGTTTGACCATTGTGGATCATGGTTGATCACAGTTGATTTACATATTGAGATAATATTTCCACAATATGACATTGGACCATGGTTGACCATGATTGATTTTCATATTGAGACAATATTTGTCATAATGCGACATTGGACCATGGATAACCATGGTCGACCATGGTTGACCATTAATGACCATGGTTGACCAAGGTTTACTATGACTAAAAATGGTTTATTTTCATATTGAGACAATCTTTGTCACAATGTGATGTTGGACCATGATTGACCATGACTTCCCATGGTTGACGATGGATGACCATGGTTGATTTTCCTATAGAGACAATACTTGTCACAATCCAACTTTGGATGATGGTTGACCATGATTATAAACCAAAGTGATTTATATTAAACCCTAGGATTAATATTATAAACTCTATGAATAATAATAGACCCTAGAAATATGAGCCCTTAGATTAATAAACTCGAGGGATTAATGATGAGGTTCCTCAACAAGTACATCATAAGGGTCATAATCCCATCTTCCATATTTATAACTATCTCTTTCTCACATTCATTTACAATTTTTTTTATATTATGCTTACTGAAAGGTGTAAAAGATGTCTTTCTATATCATTTGGCCCAATATGGTTTAAATGTAGGAAATATAACACTTTTGAGATGATTTCAATGCAGGATCTCAAAGTAGAGAGTAGGGAGAGAGTAAAGGAGTTTTTCCACCTCCTTAACTCCCTCAATCAACCAAAATCACCACACTCTCTCTCATAATCTCAAGGTCATTGTCATCCAAGCAAGAGGAGGTCATTGGTAGCCAAACAAGTGCAGTTAAAGAAGATCGAGATGCACCCTTCCCGAGTTTTGTGAGACAAAAATTCCTATTCTTTAGGGAGTTGTTAGTAGCTACCCTCTTGTATAAATAAAAATGAAAAATATCCCATTAGGATTAAAACTTTGTTTTCATCTAGGAAGCTATTGATCTTAAGCACATGATATTGTTATTTTTTACTAGTTATGTGATGTATTTGACATTTATGTAATGATAATGGGAAGTTTCTTATTAGTTAATCATTGAGTTAATTCTAGAGGGCTGAGACTCTTAGGCTTGGGCCCAATCATAATGGCTTAGGTCAATCTTATGTATTGATATTTCTTTTGATCTTAGAGTGCTTATTAGTCTTCTGCATTTCATTATAAAATAACCCCTTGAAATCTTTTGATTGCAACCTCTATCTCATCTCTCCCATGAGAACATGAATGGAACGATCTACAATCACTGTCCAAAAATACTATGTTTATGATTTCTTTGAAGAAGGTTTATGTTAGTCACCTTTCTTTGCATGTGCTTACTATAGCTTACGAGTTGATTTATTGACTAGATCAAAGTTTTTGGAATAGATTAGATGAGACTTAATTTAACTCATCATTTCCACTATTAGTTGTTTCATTTTGTCAATGATAAAAGGTTATTTCCATGTGATGTTGAAGTGTTATTTGGATATGTAGGCAAGGGGCCTTCCACCATCTCCATCTTGAACTTCTTCACACTCTTTTATGAATCCCAAATTATGTTCTTGAAATCATTTCCTTAGGTCACCTAGTTCACAAAATACCTTCCTAAGGTGATGAACTTGGCTAGGGGTGTTGGCCACCTTTCATCCATCTACCCCAACATCCATCCACCTAACCATCACTTGAACTCACCATTCCTACCCCCTGAACCTTCTTGACAATCTTTCTGTAGCATTACAAGCCTTCCTATAACAATACAAGGCCCCTGTAGCAGCCTCATATACCATACTTATAGTAGTTTGTTTCACCATTTGTTTTTACCTATGATTCAATTTTGACTTAAACTAGAAGTATGTTTACCCCCAGTTGTGACTTCATGATCAAGTGAAGCACCTAGGCCATTGCAACAATCCTTTTCCTTCACTACAAAATAGAATAGCATTATTCTCTTTATCACAAATTTAGCACAAATCGAACATTGATTTTTATGCAAGTGTAATCCACATAGATCATGCATGAAATGTTGAGTTATGATTTTATATATTATTTTTCATGTATGCAAGTGGATTTGGTAGTTATATGGTTGATTCCAAGATAATGTAGTTATATTTCTGGAAGTTGTCTAGCTCTTGTCTTTTCATTGATTGATTCAAAAACATTTACAAGTTGAGGTTTAAAAATAATTTTCCTTTTCGTCATTAGAGATAGTTTTCAATTTCAACTTCATTAGTTAGTTTCCTTCTAATTTAGTATAAATAATGATCTTGGATAATTATTGATAAAATGTCCTAGTTGACAGTGGCATGAGTAGAATCCTATTTACTGTGTATATAGCACTATCACCTTGAAATTTGTACAAAACTTAGGTTGGTAAATATATTTGAGGAGCCCTTGGGAGTTACAACACTCTTGTTGCAATACTAGGGCTCACCACATTTTGGCGTCATTGCCGGGGAGGTGTCTAGGACTTATGGCTACGCCTTTGATGACCACGAGTTGAATTTATTCCCATTTACCCTTAAGGATGTTGTTTAGTAAATTTAGTGTTCATAAATTGTAAGCATAAATTATCCACCAAGGTAGGTAAGCTAATGAAGTACAAGTGCATTGTATGTGCTAGAAGTTTCTTATGGTGTTAAGGAGTTTATGTTATGGTTAATTGCTAAATCTAGAATCAATATGAAGATGATGTTACTATCTATATTAGAGTATTATCTTTGAGATTTGTTAATGGATTATACTAGAATTAATCCTAATTGAATTGAGCTTTGTAGGATGGTTAAATAATGATTTTAACTCTTTTTAATGAATCTACTTAGTTAAACTATTTTTAATAATTTTTTGGATTTTACGCTGCAGCTGAACAAGGCTAATCATGAATGCATGGAATGATGTGAAAGAGATCCTATTTTGTCAAAATGGAAAATGAAGGATGATTGAATTCAGATGCTAAGAAAAGACTACCACTCTTAACTACTACAACTTCATTCAAGGCAAAAGTAAAACAAGAATGAGATTGCTAAGCTATGAAATAGCTAAACTATGAAACAAAATGAATGAGTTATACTAGGTAGAAAGAAAACAAAATGATTGAGTTATGATAGGTATAAAGAAAATGATATTACATATGGAAAGATCAATTTAATCATGAACTCCATTGGATTTCATCCTAAAAATATAAAAACAGAGCATCCACGAATTAAATCTAAGAAATAAAAGAAAATCTAATTGCAGTGAGTCTGTTGACACCTAATCCTCTGCGATTGGGTGAATTTGGAATGTGAACAGTCATCAAGAAGATGAACTTAGCAGTCAAATCCTTTTTATATAACAATAGCTATCTAATGAAATTAATCGTATTACTTTTCTGCCAAACTGGAATTACTCTTGGCCTGACATGGTATCAGAGCCAGCTCCTTGTTTTAGCTATTATGCTCCCGTAACTCCTCTATCCTAAAATAACCTGCCTCTGCCATATTCCTTTCCAGCATTGTGCATCTGTCCATATTGTCTATACAAAAGAGTTGTACCATTCATGTTTTAGTGTTGATGACTAAGTGTTGTATGCTGAAGGAATCTGCGTTGAATACGCAGGTCATTTGAATACGCTGCATGACTCCCTATGGTTTGTTAGCATAGACGTTTTAAAGTTTTTTTTTACATCTTTATACTCAAGAAAATCGCTACATAAGTTCAAAGTTTTTTGTGTCTACTCTGAAATCCGCTCCTGGCGGTCTCCACGCCTAGGAATTTGAATAAGATTATCATCCTAGGAAATAGTTGAAAGAGCTACAGATTGAATTTTAGAAGTGTATGAGGCCATGCCATGATACGACATAGAAAGACTGATTGATTTGAGTTTCAGCTTTCGTGTAAATAGGGCAAGATGCCCAGATCAAATTTTTCAATATGGTGGTGATGAACAATTTGTTGCACGCCTAACAGAGATGGACAACACCATGTTTTGGAGCTCGCTCCCCTTTTTACTATTGATCTTATCTTTTCTTGTGGTTGTGGCATAATGCATTAAATCTTTCACTTTTCTTTTTTGGGCCAATTTTTTTCTCTGATCTATCAATCATGCACTGCTGCCTTCATTTCGTCGCTGCGCAATGCCTTTTTGTGTTTGGTAGAATGTGGCAATAAATATGATCCATACATATACTCACGCAATGAGATTCACGCTGCAATCCTGCAAGTAGCAGCCAACCACTAGCAAGTTGCTACTTCTCTGAGCGCAAAAGAAAGCGACGGTGAATGAAACTGCACGAAACTCGAAGGGACGTGTGTCACCGTGGGAGTATGGACAAAGAATATTTTGCATATCATTGCTTTACTAATAAAATCAAAGTAGTTCTGGACAATGGTCATATTCTACATAAAACGCCACTTCATACAACTATTTCTTTGAGCGGTGCACGCTATTGTTCAATGGTATCAACATTTGTATTGAATGCAGAATGGTATTGAACAGCGTACAATGATATCAACGCTGTATTATCAATGGCATTAACGCTGGTTGAACGCGCTATGGTATATGGTAACGAATATGGTATGGTGTCAATGTTTGGTATGATGCTATTCACAACTTAACGCTATCCCATATTCCAGTTTGAGTGGCTACGCAGTTTGAAAACTGCTTTTGTTTCTTGCAGTGGACAACGCATTTTTAGTGTGTATTGTTTAAACACTGTCTCATATTTTTTAAACACTTTCCAACACTTTAAAGCTACTATATTTTATTACTGGATTCAAATTCTAGAGAATCAAAGTGATTTATGGTGATTTTTTAGTCTTTTCAGTGAACTTTGAAATTGTAATATCGTTGCTGCTCCAACTTTGTAGAGCTCGCAGTTGATGTCGTTGTTGCTCCAACTTTGTAGAGCTCGCGGTGAATGATTGATTATTTTTAAACAACCAAAATTATTTCCCACAAAATGTTTTTTGAGTAAAATTTCATTGTATATCAGTAAAAGTTTTTTTTATCAGCAGAAGTATTTTTTTACAGAATGCATTCAATCATCTCTATCGTAGGAAGAGTTCTCACTGGCAAGGAGAACTATCCTGATTGGTCCCGGATGATACAACACACCCTCATCTTCAATGAGTTGTGGAAAGGAGTGTTTGTCAGAGAAGGAGACAGTGACTGAGAAAAGTCCACCTAAGACAAAGAGCTCGCCATTTGGAAAAAAAAGAACAACAAAGATTATGCATTAATCGCACATCTGTAAATAAAGAGGTGAGTTTCAATATTTAATCATATTCAACTGCCTTTGAAGCTTTACAAAAGCTGAAATAACTCTATGACTCACATTCTGCACTTGAAGTCGTCCAACTCATGATTAAACTCTTCACTCTTGAACTGCAAAATAATGATCCTCTTGCTCTTGCATCTGAAATAAAGTCTATAATGCATGATATCAAATCCACTAAAGTTGAGTTGGATATCTCTCTTATTGCTTTTCTCAAGGCACTTTATCCTACATACTCCAATTATCTTGAGTCTTTGCAAGCAAATGGAAATCTCAAAGATATAACCTTTGACTCTCTTGTGAAAAAGTTTGCTGAAAGAGAAAAAGCCTTTGGAAAGAAGACAGTCCCTGAATCCTCTGAAGACACTGTATGCCTGGCTCATAAAGAAAAGTATCCTGCTCAAGATGCTAAACATGTAGTAGATGGGGTTGGAACAATGGTATTTCAACTTGAGTCAAGAGACAAGATGGAAGTAAAGGATGTGCTATGGGTACTGGAACTGAGGTGGAGTCTGCTTTCCGTCTCTATGATGGAGAGGAAGGGGTTTTGTGTAGCCTTCCAGGATGGGAATGTACTAATCAAACCCAAGAGATCTAGCTCTAATGAGGGACATATCATTGGAGTTAGAGAGATCAACCTGTATAGGCTAGGAGGCTATCCTATTTGAGTGATGGCACAAAGCAGAGAAATGACAGAGGACAAGGAGAAGGTAGCTCTGAAGGTTGAGTAATTAAGAATGAGTCAACCATTAGGTTCAGGAGGGGAGGAGCAGTTGACATACTCTTCCAAATTGGTCAAGAAGGTTTCTTGGTATAAGATGACCTTATGGGATGTTCAAGAGCAGGAAGATTCTAGGAACTAGGCTAAGGAGAGTATGAATTTGAGGATGTTTCTAGACCAGATTGAAAGGAAGGCTTCTAGTTCATAGGGAGCAACCATGGTAGCAGTTGTAGTTCCAGAATCTAAATTAGTTCCAGGGGGAAGAAATACCTCCCTCGCTAAGACAGAGTGTTAATGTTTGTAGCTCAAGCAGGTACTTTTGCACAAGCCTAAGTTCTATGCATGTAGAAGTAACCTAACGTCTCCTTAGACACTTGCTCTAGTGTGGCCAAGTTGCATTTGTAGGTTAGCCCAAGTCTAACTTAAGAAAAACACATAATTATTATGTTGTCTTATTGAGCTAAAGGGAAATTAGAAAAACTAAATTATTTACTTTAGTCATTATGTTTTAATCTCAACCCTTGATCTCAAGTGAGGCGAGATCTAATCTTGGTTGTTAATCACTTTGGAGATTAGGGTTAGAGATTAGTTCAATGAAAAGTTATAAGAGCAAAGCTAAGGAGAAGAGAAGACACCATACAACAACACAAGATTGAGAGAGATATTTTAGTGAGGAGTGTAATACTCTAGTGTGTTGGGTCCAAGGAAGGTGGCAACAAGGAGATCCATAACAAACAAGGAGGGCTTGATTAGCTGGATTAGATCCAATGTTGTATATGTATTTCCTTAGTGGCTCCATTATCCTAGGCCAAGAGCCCATGCAGCTTCTGAATCAATTTAATGAACATATTTGTTTGGGCAGAATCTGTTGGGTAATTTTTTTGTGAGATTGGTTATATTTTGCTTTTGCTAATTTAGGTTAAGAACCTAGCTGTGCATTCATTTAGTAAATTTATGATTTGCTAGGTTATGGTTTGTTAGGTGTTAGGTTCACAGGAAAACTAACATTAAAAACACTATTTGTTGTTTTATGCATGTTTCAACCATAAAACCTCCATTGCAAACCCCAATCTCCACATATCTAATTGATAGCCTTGCTCCATTGTTGAGTTATCATTGTAAGATTTTCTTTTGGTTGTTATATGACATTGGATGCCCTATTATTGAAAATATCTAAAACCCTAACTTATAACAACCCTCCAATTTACTTAATTGATCTAGGGACAGATTGTTTGTACTTTGGTAGAATTTATCTTAGCCCTCCAGGCTTTGCTAGTACCATATCCCATGCATTAGATCTTATTAATCATCTTGAACCCTTCTTATTGAATATTAGGTGATCTATATAGGGAATTCTCATTTGTGGTTCAAATACCACTAAATAGATAGAGAAAGGTTGTTAAGGTGATGGTGGTAGCCGATCTCTTGTGACGACAAGGTTTGGACTTCCTTGGTGTGGCTTTGCACCAACTCTGCTAGATTTTATGGCAACAGGTACAACTCAAAAGCACAACTCGAGACCACAACTGCAAGCAAAACCTCGAAAATCACTATAAAGCATTTTACATACCTCTATATTTTTGTAAGTAGAAAATATAGATGAATTCTCTTGCATGTCATATATGAGACATGTTCTCAAAATATAGAATGTAGGTCAGATAAGTAGAGAAAGATAATCAGGATAAGGGAATAATATGAGAATGGATTGATTGGGTTGAAGAGAAGAAGAATGCCTATTGCAAAATATAAGCCTCCAAGTGCACTTTCTATTTATTTCACTTCTCATCAATAAAAGGAACAAGGGAAAGATTATTTATTTCTTTATTTGTTTTTTTGGTCAAGTATATAGCTAAAAACTTAAGTACATGCAAGGGTGATGCATGTTCTTCTCAATACCCAAGCTGAATGATGAAGCCTTGCAGAAAAAGCACATGGATCCAACTACATTCTAGGCAGTAGACAAACATTACTTGCATTTGGGAAGATAAAGACTGAAGAGAAATCACCATCACAAATTGAAGCCTATTTACGATGGTTCTCAAACCATCTTATAATCTGTTAGATCAATGCTTTCTGGTGGGATATTCTAGCACATCTTGGCATATATAATACAGTGAATGCCAGTGGAATAAAGTTCATATGAACTAACATTTGGAAGATGATGTATGTAATGACCAAAATTCTTATACACAACAGAATAATTCAAAAGAACTGAAATACGTAAGTATCCATCATAACTGAAATACGTAAGTATCCATCATAGGACAAGTAATAATTGTTGAAGGTACAAAAGATGTGAAGGTACAAAAGATGTGTGAAATGATTACAATGAGAGCCCACTTATATACCTACGCAGGTGCCCTTTATGAATGGTCATGTCTCTAAAACATGCCTCTTCATTACTAACTATCTAACTATTAGTTGATTAATTATTATTTATTATTATTATATTTATTTACATTTATTATTTTTATATAAATTATATTCATAACAAAGTACAGATTTACATCTGTGATATATCACTCCAGATTTATTCCTCCACTCTTTGAAGATACACCACTAGACACCAAGACATGGACTACTGGGACAAATGAATTAATATACGAGTTGTCTCTAGTGAGACTTTTGGAAAGATTTTCTGGTGGGTTTTTCCGATCTAATTTCTCTAAAATCCGGCGAGAGTTTATTGAAATCACAAGTTTGATGGATAACCCCTGCACAATCAAAGTGGCTTAGGAGTTTTTCAGGGTGCTGAATCCATATAGAAAAAGAAATAAAAAAATTATTTTAACGTCCACGAAGCTAAAAATAGCCTATGGGACAGATTGCTTCTTCATTTGCTTGATGTATTTGGCCCTTTTCTGTGAAGCTTCAAAATAGATGCTTCCAACTTCTCGACAAACCCAAATAAAAAAAACCAGTTTAAATATTACAAATCAAGATTTCACCTCAAATTTTTCCACCAGATTCTGGCACTGGAAAGTCCAAAAAGTCACACTAAAAACAACTTCATTAATATATGTGGCAGGAAGGAAACAAAACTTGCCTTCACAAAACAAGTCAAAAAATCAGTTTAAATAACACAAATCAAGATTTCCCCTCAAATATTCCGCTAGATTCCAGCATTGGAAAGTCCAAAAAGTCACACTAAAACAACTCCATTAACATATGTGGTGGGAAGGAAACAAAACTTGCTTTCACAAGACAAGTGGATTTTTCAGTCCACCTTTCAACCGAATTTGGCGATGGTTGCCTCTAATGAGTACCAAGTCTCTTTTTAGCAGTTCAATACTAAAATTATTTGTAGTTGTCTTTATATGAAAAAAGTAATTTATGTTTGGTAAGTCTACTTTCATTACCTGTGTTAACACAATTTCGCATGATAAATATTTACTATTGAGTAATGCAAAGAAAAATAATTTCGAGTATTAAATTCTTCCTTTAGTTTACATTCACCGCGATATCAAGTCCAAGCACAAGTAAAGTCAAAGAGAATGTTGAAGGAGAGGCAACAACGTCGCCATCATGGTCCCTATTGTTCTCATTCATAGACTGAAACATCCTCGACTCTGGAAATGTAACCTAAATCTATACTAACTGTACGAGGCACACGATGAGATCGAATAGTAAAGAATGAGCAAGTGGGCTCCAAATATTACTGTCATCAATTTGAAGAATGCCTTAAGATTAGAATTGAGACTTCGTATCTTATCAAGTCAGAGCTGATATTTCTAAATAAATTAACTGCTTGGTTGAATCTGAATCTACTTTTGATTATGCTTGGCATGTTTAAGAACTGATACTTATCTTTCTGAAAAGTTGAGACACGTTTTCTTAATTCTCTGAAGCCTTGGAGCTCGTGGGAGTTTTTCTCAATTTCCTCTGGTGCTTGAGTAATGAAAGACACTATCTAGATTCTAGAAAGCATCTACTATATTTTTTCTTCTAAAAATGACACATTTCATAATATTTGTTGCTGCAGGGTTGGCAAGAGCGTCCAGTCTTTGGAAAAGTACGGTATATGAACTATGCAGGTTGCAAGCGAAAATTTAATGTTGATGGATATATCATATATGTTAATAGATTGGTGACTGAAATCAAGAAGAAGCAATCAACAGCTATCAGAGTGGCAACCACAAGTTGAAAATCTTTAATATAACCTATGTTTATGGTGAAGTTTACTCAGCTTTGCGAGGGTTTTCATCGCAGTTCTGAAAGATCTCAAAGAATTAAAATGTTGGGGTCAATATATTGAATATGAACGTGGTCCTGCTTAGGGCTGTCATGATATTATATTTGGGGATGTATGGGGTTATAAAAATGTTGCAAATTTGTTGGGGGATATATGGGGTTACAAAAATGTTGCAAATTTGTTGTTGAAGGTTTGAAATATGCATGCGTTTTGACACGGTGCTACAATCTAATTGAATGATAATGTCAACTTCCGCATTTGCAAACGGAGTTTTCAACTTTTGATGCAGGCATATTTTTGTTTGTGTATGGTCTCTTGGGGTTTGGATTTATTAACATTTTTAATGCTCAGTTTTCTATTTTAATATAAATGCTTTTACAGATTTGAATCTACTAACATCCTTAGTCCTTTCCCTCTCCTTTTTAAAGTTTTTAATTTTTGTTATAAATAGTAATGGGTTCTAGAACTTGATTGTTAATAAGGTATAATGCTATAAATTATTATTTTTTCATTAGTATCTCTAAATTTAAGAGTATGTGAAGTAATCTATTTATAATTTTTGTTATAAACAGTAATGGGTTCGAGAACTTGATTGTTAATTAGGTATAATGCTATAAATTATTATTTTTCATTAGTATCTATAAATTTAAGAGTATGTGAAGTAATCTTTTTATTTTAAGGCTTTCAATACTACTAGGCACAAGTAGACAAACAATTATTGAAATTTTAATGTTTTATGTTGTAACAATTACTTATTACAAAACTTTTTTTTGCTACAATATCACTGAAGCAATTTTAGATAGAACACAAACAACATAAACTATATTCATATTGGAAGATAACAAATAACAAAATGAAACACAAAGGATTTAGGTCCAATGACCAGGAAAAGACCCCACAAAGGGAAAAACCTGACCAATCTTTTCTATTAGCTATGAATTGTTCAACAAAGATATAGAGTACAATGAGAAATCAAGAGAATGAATAAGTTCACTCAAATTCTAACAAGTTGTTGCATAAATATCGATGGTAGCAACAACAAATGTAAACACTAAATCAACCTTGACTTCTCCCTTCAACTCAATCAACACTGAAATAGTGAAACATTGAATCAACCTTGGCTCACCAAGTCTTGCTCTTATTCTCCAAGTCTCTCATACAATCTTCTTCAAGTCTCTCCAGCTTTTTCTCTCAATTTCGAATTCTTTTTTCACAGTGCATGTGCAACGAATTCATGCCATAAAGGAGAGGTAACACGTCTTAGAGAAGTGTAATTTATGTCACTAAGGAGAGGCAAGAGAAGGGTAACTTATGCCATAAAGGGGAGGTCATAAGTGTCATCATTGAGGAGAGAAACATATGACATAAATGAGAAGAGTGTAAAATATGAATTAATCAGAGTGTAAGAGGAATCTTGCATGTCATGCTTCTAATGAGTGTAAGAGAGGTTGCAATGTATTCATTAAGAGAGAGAGTAACATAGTGCCATGTTTGTCATCAAGGACATGCAAAGTATGGCATGATTGTCATGTAGGAAAGGTGACTTGTATTTCCTTTTGGTCAACATAACTAAGGTCTAGGGCCTCCAAAGGGACATTGACATCCACAGGTGAAGCATTTTTGTAATAATATCAGTGTCATAAAGGGGATAATAACAATATTGATGATAAAATATCAAGTCAAGCTCAATGTTATTAGAGCTAAACTTGAACGGGTGGAACCGACTGGTCTTGTTGTTTTTGGCCCAAAAATGGTCTGAACAAGAATAGGCCAACTCGGTACTGAACTGACTAGTTCAGTAATGGAGCCGGTTGGTTTGCTATATCACCAAATTGTGCAGTTCAAGACCGGTTTTGTGCAGTTTGTGCCTTACCAAGTCAACATAAAAATTTATGTATTTTTATTTTTTTCATTGGGTCTGCCCACTTTTAACAATCAAGTCTATGTTCCTCAACCTAATATTCAAACCTATGGTCCTCAACCTAATATTCAAGCCTATGGTCCTATTATTGCTATGCAATTCACGATGATGTACATTCTCAATTTTTCATTTCCATCATTTTACTTAAATTTTTAACATTACCATGAAATTACTCAAGATGTTTGAGAGTAGTTCCAACCTCATTGGATTTCATATGGAGAAAGTCGAATTTTGATTTCATTGAAAATCTAGCAGACTTGACAAATTTTCAGGATTTCAAGATTGTAGGGATTTCAACATTTCCATTGGATTTTGTTATGTATGAGGGTAAGGAACTAGTATTTAATAAAGAGCACAATCCCTCTATGTACTTTGATGTTATTGGCATTGGTTGTCGAACTCCTCTATCACGACTCTACTAAAAATGTACCCATCACTCAAACAAAATCTAGATTCACATGCTACAATTTTTTCCATCTTATTTTAATGCTTAGAGGATTATATTGATGACGAAGATCCCAATATAGGCAATGATTTTGATGATATGTAGGTATTTGCTGTAGCATGATTTGTTTTGGATGCTAGAGTCCATCTAGAGCCTATTTGTTGATGTATTTGTTGTGCAGGGATGGATTGCACTGAATGCTATTTTTGTTATGTGTGCCCGTACAAGCTATATAAATGATAACTTTTTCTTATTTGTGTATAAATATTTTGGATTCATTTGGATGCACATGTATATATATGTTTTTCCTTAAAATTTGAATATTTTGTGTTTTTGGTCAACCGTTATTTTTTTTAGTTCTTGGTCCACATGGTTTTCGATCATTGGTTCGATTTTGATAGCATTGGTCAAGATTGAACTATCAGGGTTGACGAATGATAAGTTAAGTGATCTTCCATCAACTATAATTGATTATCAATTGATGTAAGGTGATTTACTAATTTTGGAAAATTGTACTTGAGATGTTAGACATGACTTTCTATTTTTAGAAAGTCACTCCAAAATTGTAAAAAATGAGCTCTTATTTAAGGAAATTTGCCCTTGAGATGCAAATTTTCAACAACAGCAGGTCAAATATTTGAAAAGAACTATTTTAAACATGGAAATCAATAAGATTATATGATAATGTTTTTTTTTTCAAAGAAATGAGTAATAGAATTTTATTAAGAAGGAAAACAAGGATCTAATCTAGAATTGTTACATTCCTTCAAAATGATCAATTTTCCTTGCTGGATTGGGATTGAGCATGGAGGCTCAGTCCAATCTCTAAAGAAATCACCCCATGATATATAGATTTCAGTTTTATTCAAGTTAATGTTTTTCCATAATACTCCCAAGATCCAAATGCATTTAAATTCCATTTCACTATTTTAGTTTATTAATCAGAGGGGTTTACAATACAGTAATTGGAAGACCTCATTGATTTGAGGTTGACTTCCAAGTTTTGTATTTATTTTTGCTTTTACCTCTTTGACGTCCTTCTTAAAGTATATCACTTGTTCTCTTTTGCAACTTTCCATTTCTTGGTTGTTTTTTTCATCTCCACAATTATTTTTGGCCTGTCTAGTCAATACTTTCCTGATGCCTGCCTTTGATTCCTTTGGTATTGTAGGTGTGCTTTTGATATTTGCCCCTTATCCCCTACATATTTTTCAACTTGTTCTAAAAATAGAGAGTTTTGATTGTTGATCTGAGCCCTAGATAGGGGTTTCTCCTTTGCCATTGAAATCGTTTCTTCTGTAGGTCTTGTTCATGAATTTCCTCCACTTTTGGAGTTACTTCTTCCCCCTCCAGAACCTATTTTTTCTTATTGTTTTGTGGTGCTTCTAATATGATTTCTTCTTATGCCTTTTCATTTTCTTCTTGAGACTACAAGACTTCAAAAACGTTTTCCAAGGGCAAAGCTGCATTTCTTCCCTGTGTGGATTGGGATTTAGATACTACTGGATTTCCTATATTCCTACCTTTTTTTAGTTTTCCTTTTCTCTTCTTGACTTGATATTGTATTCACTCCTTACCAGATTGTGACTTCTTGCAATTCCTTGCAAAATGGCCTTGTTCATGGCAATATCTACATTTAAAATGTAATGCACTTGAAAAGAATGGAACCTCTTTTCCTCTTAGTGCCTTGGTTGTAACACAACCCAATAACCTACTAGTAGTTAGGTTTGCCCCCTTCAACTCTTATCTAGGGTTATAATATGGACCCTTCTAGAGTCTTCTTTATTATGACCATGTGGTTATCCCCTTTTCCATGTGTAATGGGTGGCTAACATAACATCATATCAAATTATGGTGGACAAAAAAGGAAGGTCAAATTCTGAGTAGCATAAATTTTGCATACAAACTTTGATTGAAGTGATTCTTGTGTCGTTGAAAGGTCTCTATGTGTGGAATAGGTAAAAAAGTGCAAGTCTAAAGTAAGGAAGTTATAACCCCCCAAAAAACACCATTTGATGCCTCAAAATGCTCTTGGAAGGTTTCAGACCTCAATTTTCCTAATTGGGTCCCACTGGTAAAAATAGTCTTGAGAGCTTATTCCTCTACATTATTCCACTCTAAAAGCATCAAAATGGAAAACAAACAATACAATGATCCAAACCAAATCATACCTCCCCATTTTTGGATGCTTTTGGTCCCCAAAATCTTATACTCAATGAGGTGAGGAAATTTGTCCTCCGCCTTCTCTTAGATGTACCATTTAGCTTTGCCTAGAAGTTTCCTTTTCATCCAAATTTGCCAAAGGAAATGTTTCCCCTATCTCGTAGCTTTGGACCTCTTATGCTAAATTTTATCCTTTGTCAACTCTACTCGAGCATCTAGTGCCAAATCCTCTACTGAAGATAAGACATATTCCTCTTCGTGATCTAACATGGAAGGCTCATAGAGTTTCAGATTCTCTACATTGACAATTGAGTAAATGCACATATATGAGGGTTTATTGAGTCTATAGGTGTTATCTCCCACTTTTTCTAGTATCTTAAAGGGACCATACTATAGAGCCTTGATTCTCTTACCAGGACCTTGTAGCCTCTCCTTGTTCAATTGTAACCATACTCTATCTGCCACTTTGAATGAATTCTTTGTTTTACGTTGATCATGTGTTAAGTTATGGTATGTTCTATGCTTATAACAATTTACTTCTTTTTCTTATTATATTCCACAGATTAGCAATCACATGTACATAAAGTAAAGTGCAGATAGAACATTAAACGATCGACAGAAAACAAGCCAAGACAAGAGACACAAGATGTGGGGCTAGCGAGGGACAAACCTCACAATGTGTGGGGAAACCCTTTGATCAATTTCTATTTTTATTTTCAATAATTCAGTAGAGAGAAATAGTACAATAAATTTGATTTATATCAACAGTAGTAAATCTTAGATCATCAGCGTCAACATTAGCAGCTTCATCATCAAACTATGGCATACGATATCTCACAAATCGATTGTTAGATTGGCTTGATTCCACCACCAAAAGTTGCGGCTTCCAGAGGAGGTTCAGATGAACCTACAACGCAGTTCAGATGAGATCTTCTGGTCCACGTAGGTCAAACTTCACTTTTGTAGTTGTAGCTTTAGTTTCAGCAGCGCCCTTCAAACTAGGGCAATCGATATCTTGCAAACCATCTGTCGGATTGACTTGATTCCACACCAAAAGTTGCGGCTTTCGGAGGAGGTTCAGATGAACCTACAACGTAGTTCAGATGAGGAGATATTCTATAGTTCATGCAGGTCAAGCTTCACTTCTGCAGTTGCAGCGTCAATTTCAGCAGCTTCCTTCAAATTAGGGTAGTCGATATCTTGCAAACCATCTGTCGGATTGACTTGATTCCACCACCAAAAGTTGTGGCTTTCAGAGGAGGTTTAGATGAACCTACAACGCAGTTTAGATGAGGAGGTCTTCTGGTCCATGTAGATCAAACTTTACTTCTGCAGTTGGAGCTTTAGTTTCAGTAGCTTCCGGCTTCACATGTGTGAGGGAGAGACCCTTTTCTGCACAGTAGAGAAGAGACTCTTTTCTGCGCAGTAGAGAGAGAGACTATTTTCGAAACCAGGAATTATATTATTGTTCAGAAGAGTAGTCCTGAACACGTACTATTTGGATGGTAATCCTCCAAGAGTTGTGAGTGCCATTTCTCTGTCAGTAATAGTCTCCCCAATAGATAGGAGATTGTTCTTGATCTCGGTGATTCTTAAGAAGTATGCTTGCATACTCTTATCTTTACCCTTCTTGATTTCCCTCAGCTTATTTCTAAGAAACAAAACTTGATTTGCATCATTAACTTTAAATAAACTCACCAGTATATCGTATACTTCCTTAGAGGTGTCCAGTTCAAAGATGTAGGCCACCAACTGCTTGTCGATAGAGTCTCGGATGATCTTCTTCGTTTTGACTTCTCCATTTTTCCATTTGTTCTAGGCAGCAGCGGATGCATTTGATGGAGGCTCAGAAATATTGCCTCTTACATGGTCTAGCACTCCTTGATCTTCTAGGGTTAGATCGATAGACATCTTCCATCCATGATAGTCAGCTTTCTCACGGAGCTTGTCTTCGACACGAAAGAGTGTTGAGGACCCCATAGTTCTTTTAGGATAGCCTTGCCAATCTTCTCTTCGGTGATTGCTCTTGCTCTTGCTCGGGCTTTGTCTTCACTTTAGCTCTGATTCCATGTTAAGTTATGGTATGTTCTATGCTTATAAAAGTTTACTTCTTTTTCTTATTATATTCCACAGATTAGTAATCACATGTACATAAAGTAAGGTGCAGATAGAACATTAAACGATCGACAGAAAACAAGCCAAGACAAGAGACACAAGATGTGGCGGCTAGCCAGGGATAAACCCCACAATGCGTGGGGAAACCCTTTGATCAAATCTTATTTTATCTTCAATAATTCAGCAGAGAGAATAGTACAATAAATCTAATTTATATCAGCAGTAGCAAACCCTAGATCAGCAGCATCAGCATTAGCGGCTTCATCATCAAACTAGGGCAGACGATATCTCACAAACCGACCGTTAGATCAGCTTGATTCCACCACCAAAAGTTGCGGCTTCTAGAGGAGGTTTAGATGAACCTACAACACAGTTCCGATGAGGAGATATTTTGGTCCACGCAGGTCAAACTTCGCTTTTGCAGTTGTAGCTTTAGTTTCAACAACGTCCTTCAAACTAGGGCAGTCAATATCTTGCAAACCATCCGTCGGATTGACTTGATTCCACCACCAAAAGTTGAGGCTTTCAGAGAAGGTTTAGATGAACCTACAACGCAGTTCAGATGAGGAGATCTTCTAGTCCACGCAGGTCAAACTTCACTTCTGCAGTTGCAGCTTCAATTTTAGCAGCGCCCTTCAAACTATGGCAGTCAATATCTTGCAAACCGTCTGTCAGATTGACTTGATTCCACCACCAAAAGTTGCAGTTTTCAGAGGAGGTTCAGATGAAATTACAACATAGTTCAGATGAGGAGATCTTCTGGTCCACGCAGGTCAAACTTTACTTCTGCAGTTGCAGCTTCAGTTTCAGCAGCTTCCGGCTTCACATATGTGAGGGAGAGACCCTTTTTTGTGTAGTAGCGAAGAGACTCTTTTCTGCGTAGTAGAGAGAGAGAGATGTGATGAGATGAGTGAGTCCAAATGAGGAAAAGTGCTCCTGTATCTATACACAACGTTGGTGTTTGAATAGATGCGACTGTTGGGCTTTTGAGCCTACATGAGTTGTAGGTCGGCTTGATAATAATTCCATAATCAAAATAAATTCATATCTCCATGAATACTTATCGGAATCGGATGATATTTATATCAATCCTACACCTCTCGATGAGAGGAATCTAATAAAAATAGTATCAACAATGAATAAGATGAAGTTTAGCCCTAGTTTCCAATTTTAACATCGTGCTTGGCCTTGTATTTTTCCTATCACTTTTGCAATGTTTCTATACTTGTATATGGATTTTCCTAATATTTTCTACAAATTTTTCTTCTCTCAAGGCATCCCCTATAAGATCTTCCTTTATTCCTTGCTTCCCATATTGAATATCCAAAGGTGAAAGGGGAAAAATTCCAAAAAAAGTTTTAAATGGGGTCTTACTAGTCGAATTTTGGATTACTTTGTTATAAGATTGTTTTATATAAACCATGTTTTCATCCCAGGTCTTTGGATGCTTATGATTGTTACCCCTCAAAAGTTACACCAAAGTCCTATTGACTACTACTATCATTCTATCTGTCTGAGGATGGAGGGTTGTAGACCTCTTCAACTTTGTGCCCATTTTCTCCCACATTGTAGTCCAAAATGCACTGAGAAATATCATGTCCCTATTTGAAAACATGTTCCTTGTTATCTGAAAGTGCACCCATGTCTCTTACACTTATATACTTGTTGAAATTGCTTGATGTTGGATAAGGGTTGTAGTATGGTTATAACAGGGAATTTGATGTTGATTTCGTGAAGAATATTTGACATGAGTATGTGATTAACTGTATATGATTATTTGTCGCTTACATGTTGATTTTATGTCAACCACTTACATCCTTGTATGTTAGTGTTGTAGCGGCTACAACCACCCTCCAAAATTTTGCCTTAACTTCGTTTTGGAGCCTCCTACCAATCATCTTTAGCAGCATATCTTGCACTGTCAAGTACATAGGTTTCAGTTGAGCTTCAGTGGCCTGCCAGCCTGTGCATGTCAACTTGTTTGTCTCCCTCCTGTAGGTTAGCATTTCGAACTTAGACTATTTTCCGACTGAGACACTCCCACATAAAATTGCGCAATTCTAGAGGGGAACCAACCTTCCCTCCAGAAATTGCACAAATCAGTTGGGCAGCATGTTGGGCTCCAAAATTGCACATAGCAGTTAGTCAGGATTCCTTGAGAAAACTGTGCAATCTGGCCCAACATTGCAGCTTAGCGCAAAAATTGCGAATTGAGAAGCAGTCACCTGCTAACCCCAGAAATTGCACAATCCCTCAGGAACAACCAACCCAGCTCAACTCAAAAACTGTTAAAATCCCTCTCCCAGCCTTGCCTACTAATGCATGTGCCTTCAAGTTCACTGGTTCCCTCTAGGACCAAGCAAAACGGATTTGCATGCATGAGCTACTTTTTCCAAAATAGAAAAAAGCAACATGAAAAAGGCATCCCTAGATTTGAGTGACCTATTTTTAGCAGCTGGATGTTACATGCAAAAATCATTTTAGAAACCTCTCGCTAAGTGTCACTTCTTTCTAGATTTGTGGCATGTGTGTCGTAACCTCGATCTCATCAAAACTTGTGAACCAGACGATGTTGAGCTCATTCCTCACATCGATCTTGTAGCTCTGACATCCCACATCGCATCCAAGAGTATTTGACGCTTTCAACTTAGCTGTTTCAGGGTAAGTCTGCTTCTCATGTGTTGCGCTGCATTTCAGTCGTTTTTTGTGTTTTGCTTTGTGTAAGTGTTATCTACATGATTTCAATGAGCACTTGTTGTCGTTTTGATGTATGTTAGCTTGTAGAAGCACCGTTTCAGTTTTCGTTTGCATCTCACTGTTGTCGCATGCATGACACTGTTTTGCACCAATGGTCGCCGTTACGACATCCCGCTTCACACACATGCATGTTTTCCCATTCTCTGAATCTTGCATTTATTGTTTGCATGCATGATCATTCACTCTTGTTTACACTCAGTATCACCATGCATTCAGACTTCTCATGTTTTCAGTTGTTTGTCAGCGGGTCTAGGTTGCCTTAGCCCAGACCTTGCCCTGTCTAGTTAGCGTTATGCATTTCTGGAAGTGAAAAATCTGCCTCCCCTCTAGAAATTGCACGTCTGGCCCAACACTCACCTCCAGGCTTACATTGCACAATTCTAGGAGGCAGTGCCTTGCTGGCCCCAGAAACTGTGCAATGCAATTTGTTGGTTTGCAAGTCACTATTGACTGAAATTACGCATTGCACAGTTTCAATCCTTAGTAGGTCAGATTGGACTATGCATTGCATAGTTCCAGTAGTCAGTCAGCCTCCTGACAATCTAGACTGTGCCTTGCGCATTTTTGGCAGTGAGTCTCCTAGCCTCTCGGTGAAAATTGTGCAATCTTCACAAACACTCACACATGTATGTTGCATGTCAGTCCTCCAGTTTGTTTTGGTTTTTGACTGACAGGTTGTTTTCCATGAGTGTTGCTATGTCTCAAGGTATCACAAGTGTTCGTCTGCCTCTCAACAACACAGGTACAATGGCTTCCAGGAGAGAAGAGTCAAAGACACCGTTGAGAGCGCAACTGAGGATGCAGTCGATCAAGTGTTTATGAACTTGCCTATCTATGAAGACATCAAGTTGTTCATGGAAAAATATATCAAGATGAAATGGCAGTGACATAACAGCGTGCAACACCATCAATAGTAGTAGAAGGTATCACACCTACATGTGACAAATGCAAGAGGAAGGTTGTTTACAACGCAGAGGCAGATCAAAATTACAAGTTCACGCAGATCCACTTGTGATGAAAGCAGCTTTGGATATTGAGGCTATGAGGTGACAACGCGACAAGAACATTGCGTGAAGGCAAAGAGAGAAATAGAGAAGGAGTTGTAGGTGCTAAAGTGGCAACTTAAGGAAGAAAAGGTACAATAGAAGGCGCAACATCCACAAACTGAAACTGCGGCCATACAGGTTATAGATCCAACCTAGCAGCTGGCATGGATAAGACAGGGTGAGCAGTGCCTTCGATCGCATGCAAGGGTGTTCAGGAGCATGGATGTCATTATGCGCATGCATGCGATCTCACCCATTGGCACATTCATCGAGGCAAAGACAAGAAGCAAGTCCGATTGGAGCTAAACATGTATTTCGACAAGTTGATGTGCATGGTCACCAACACACACTTGGATATCAACACAGACACTATGTATCAATATGTTTATGGTCCAACTGCACTCAAGACAATGATGCACATGTTATCAAATGAGTTGGACAGAGGAGCCATATTGATGTACCCGGATGCAACGGAGGCAAGAGTTTCCTTTCAGCAGGATGTCACCATTGAGCGCGTGAATACTATCACGGATGGCCAAGCTTGGCATCAATTCGCCACCATCGATCATCGCGAGGATGTCAAAAAGTTGGTGTTCCCACAAACCTCTGAGTCTTAGTGCTGCCTTGCATGGATTACTCAAGCCTATTTTGTCTCACATGGGTACATGTGCAGATTGGATGTAACATCTTGTAAAGTGGAAGTCCAAGTGTTGATAGTTGAATGTAATAGTCATAGAGTGGTGGAAGAGTCATGAGGGTAGGTGAACAGTCACAAAGGGGAATGTCAAGGGTCACCCCACCCTTTGCTAGTTGTAGTACCTCATAACTCATTGTATATGCTTTTGGTCAGCCAAGCTTTAGATAGGAGTATGTTAGAGAAAGCTTGGAGAGTATTTTAACAAGCCTTGGCTTCTCCACAGTGCATAGCTAGTACACCTCGTTGGAGGAGCAGGCAGAAGTGATTGTAATGTTCCATTCTCGGGATTAGTGGTTGGTCATGGTTGTACTGTATGATTTGAATTTCACTTCTTAATATAACAGAGCCAACACGTTTCGTGCATATGTTATTATTGTATTTCAGTTAACTTGTTTACTCTAATGATATATGTATTTGTTTGCTTACGCATGTATGTATAGACTCTTTCTATATATGTATGTATGAATCTTATTGAGATGTGCTTTTGGTTTAACCATCACTTTGTATTTTTGGTTCACTTGCCTTCTAATTCGTTATGCATCTTTCTTTGTGTGTTCCCATTCAAGCTGCATGTTTCCATAGGTTTCCAAGGGGTGTACTCACTCCACCTTCCCTGTGTTAGAACCATTCATGCATCTTGCTTGGCTTGTTGTGCATCTCACACCCTTGCTACCAACAAGGACGTCCCACTTGCCTCTGCTCGCAACCGCGGTTAGGATGATACCGTACGACCCACTGTTGGGACTCCTACACCAAACAGTGTAAGGTCTAGTTAGGACTTCTTATCGGAGAGATCCCATGACATGTTGATGGGTCCAGCACTGTTAACATTTTGGCGCTAAATTGAGGTCCAGATGACAAGTTGAGCCCTTACATCCTATTTTGAATCTTTGCACATCCGTCATGGATACTGTCAAACTCGTCCCATTGTGATGTTTTCCACATGTCGAACCTCTTAACATCACGAGGGAGTTTTGTGATATCTTGTGCGATTTCACGTATGATGTGAAGGCGAAGTAGCTTGTCCTGAGTATTAGATGACTTCTATGCATTCCTTGCAGACAAGTTCTTAGCCGAAGAGGCCAACGTTCTGCTTGCATACACACTTCGTGAATCCCCACTACGGTGGTGCTGGAGTTTTCCACCTGGTAGCATGCACTCACTTGAGCAGTTCCATGATCTCATTGAATCTACTTTCCATCATTTTGATCTAGAACCTCTTGACAAACAATTGTTAAAACAATGGAAGGCACTGCAAGAATCGCCTATGGATTTTTGGGACCACTTCTGTGTGTTGCAATTTCAAGCTCCGAAAAGTCAGATGAAATTCCAATATCTCATGGAAATATTTGAATATTTCCTTACCAAATATGTCAATCCCAAGAAGAAGTTCAAGCTCAAACCCCGCTCAACATACTTCGGTGATGGAGCTGTGCAATCACAGATGGACACGGTCATTGTCGCAAGTGACTGTACGCCATCTCCTCATCAAACAACTCCACCACCACAGAGTGATGTGGGAGAACATGCACACACGTTCGTTCAACTGTCGCATCTCTCCAAACATCACTTCTCTCAATTTTTTCGAGATTTGGTTGCGAAGCCCATTGGGTTTTACATGCATGTTTTACCTCAACCTCCGTCTTCATGTTCTGCTGATCCTCCGGATTGCACTGTCTTGTGTTCTTCCATTCCGGACTCTACACCTGTTGTGAACGAGGATCAAGCTATCAACGGAGTTGGTGTTGCACAACCAACCTGCGCCATCATTCATGAAGAGCATGACTAGGAGCTTGAACATCAACCCGTGGCGAAGGATGTTTCCCTTCCGTCCGCGCCTCCATTTTTCCCTGACATTTTTGGTGATTCTGCCATCCTTGATTTCGCATGTGTATCTCCATCTATGGATGCACCCATTGTTGATTAGTCATAGAACACATCAGATGTCATTCCATCATCCGAGAACAGAGAGGACAAATCATTATTTGAACATCCACTTGATTCTCCATCAGCTTTTTCCAGAAACGCAGAGGGCAAACATGCTTGCTTCTCATCTACCCCTTTGTGTGATTCATCAAATCATGAGTATGTCGACAAAAATACTAAATTTTACGATCTTGGTTGTCGTGATCTATCTACTTCTTCATCTGATCACGATGTTGATTCAATCGTTGTTGATTTGTCTAAGACAGTGGCCTATGATGATCTATTTGTCGACGAAGTCGAAACCCCATAGGCTATTGAGGAACTTTAGCCCGAGCTGATGGTTATGTCAGGTCCTCGCTATCCTGAGGTTGGTTTCATAGCAAGCACACTTGCACAACGTAAGTGGTCTACCTTTCTCACATTTTCTTTCATGTCACTGTCAAGAGAATGCATACACTTAACATCTACACGTGATATATCATAACACTATGGCAAGTCCACAAAGTATATGTTATGCACTTTCACTGACTTCTTTTCTGTGGATGCACTTAAATCAGGAGTGTGTTTGTCTTCATTGTTATACCTTTCATGTTTGATGGTTCACACTTCTGCGTTGTTTGCAAACCATGCCTTCACTAACATGGGTTGACTAATGCACTGGTGGCTGCATTGGAAGTATCACTTTACATAATCAAACCCATGCATCGTTAGATTAGGAGTACGAGTAATGTTTTCTTTTGTTTTGTTTGCTTGCATGCATGTTTGCTTCTTACTTTGCATGTTTATTTATTTGCCTTCTTGTTTTCTTACTCTCTTTGCTTACGCATTTACTTATGTTTTTTCTTTGTTTTGTCGTTGTTTGCTTGTTTACGTTTGCAAGTTAGTTTCGCATGACACCGTGTGCGACCCTTGAAACAAGCTGGGTAAAGTACAAGAGGACTTGTGTATTTACTTGGTTATATGTCATCCTGCCTCTATATGAAGAACTTGTTGTCTTCTGTCCATGATACATCAATGAAAAATACATGTTCGCTGTGAATCTTGGTGAAAGTGCAATGCTTGTGCGCTAACTAGTATCACCTACTCGAATCGGTTGTATTGGGTTAATCCTTGTTAGCTCAGTCTAGTAGAGTAAGGTGAGGGGGAAACCTTAAAAAGCATGTCAGATGTATATACGAACTACTTCTATGAAGGAACAACCTCTTCTGCTCTCAATAAGTCAGGATCCCTCTTTTGCCTTTGAAATGAATAAGTGTTATGTACAGTTATGAAAAAAATATTGAAAAAATGAAAACGAATAAGGTGAAAGAAGAGAAAGGCTTCCTGCGCAGGAGGTGATACAAGTAACTCTGTCGGGGTACTAACTAGGCTCGCTTGTATTACAACGATACTTGTGTTATTGTGTGAATCTGTCGGGGTACTGTCTAGGCCTGCTAGCAGCGGAGCAACACCAGAGATGAAAACTAAAACTCTGATGACAATATGGCTTGTGCACTAATATACCCCTCATCCGCAATCGAAACAACTGTGTTGGCGTAGCTTGGAATGTGTGCCGATCGACCAAGAGCTTGGAAAATGCTACATCTTATAATCAAGCAATTGTTGAAACTAGGATGAACAGAGAACTGAACAATACTTCCATAGGTGTTAGAATTTCTTTTCATGAACAAGGTCGATTCAGAGAGCTGGAGTTTTACCAATGTGTCGCCAAATGTTGTAGCGGCTACAACCACCCTCCAAAATTTTTCCTTAGCTTCATTTTGGAGCCTCCCTACTAATCATCCTTAGCAGCATGTCTTCCACTGTCAAGTACATAGGTTTCAACTGAGCTTCAGTGGCTTGCCAGCCTATGCATGTCAACTTGTTTGTCTCCTTATCGCAGTTCGACATTCCGGACTTAGACTATCTGCTGGTTGAGATACTCCCCCAGAAAATTGCGCAATTCTGGAGGGGAGCCAACCTTCCCTCTAGAAATTGCGCAAATCAATGGGGCAGCCTACTGGGCTACACAATTGCGCAGAGCGGTCAGTTAGGCTTCTGATGAGCCTCATTATTGAGTAATTATATGGGCCTTAATTGGCATTAATTCACCTCCTAGCTTGGTCTAACCAGCTATTCTCACAACTTATTGCATACTTTTGATTATATTTTGTTTATGAAATGAGTTAGAGTTGGATATTTGGCTTTATGGTCTAATGTGCATGTAATTAAGGAATAAAGGGGTAAAAGTAAGGAAAAATGCGAGTATAAAGGATAAAAGCAAAGAATTATGGCAAAGACCTTGGAAAAGACTCGAATGGGACAAGGGAGAGTAACTATAGGAGGTAAATCCTCCTCATTTACTACCCATCCATTCAAATATTCCACCATCAGCTCGGAGTGCACATAGCCATCACTTTGAAGACTAAAAGATAGCCAAGCATGTGAAAAGGACAAAAAACAATTTATCTTAATTTGGGAGCCAAGCCTCCCTAATGGGGAGGAATTCGTTAGAGACTTCAGATGTATAAATAGAGAGGCTTAAGACCTCATTAGGGGGGACTTCTATTCAGACTTTCATTGTAAAACTCTGTTTTATTTCTGAGCTGAAGACTTGTGACTGTTTTTCTTGTAATCCATGGTTTCTATAATAAAGATGATTTCTGTTTAAGCCAGCTCTTAGTTAACTTCGAGGGCTGAAGCTCTTGGGTTAGGGCTCGACCCAAGTAGCAACAAATCCTCTTCATTACACATATCTGCTAGCATAGAGTTCTATTCTGTTTATTTGCTTAAGTAGTTTCATGGTTTTTTTTCATTTACTCAAGTAGTTTTCTGGTTCTGATTCATTTGTTTAAACAACTTTCTGGTTCTGTTCATTTGTTTGAAAAGCTTCCTGTTTCTATTTATTTTCTTCAGTAGCTACATTGGCTTTAAGTTTACTTCCATTTGTGTGTTTTTTTTTTTTAATTCACAGGTTAGTCGAGAAAAAAGATCACTATCAGGTTGTGCGCAGGTGTCTCGGCCTCATCTCCTCCCTCTGGGAACCATGCCTTGAGGAAGAGACCCTCCAGGAACCTCAAAAACACTGTCTCTGGTTCTCGCATGAGATATGGAGTTCACTATTTAATGCAGTTATTTGTTCACCCGCACTGGTTTTCTTTGTCATTTTCATTTGAAACCGCCTCCGGCACGTTCCTCCTACATTGCTTCCTCGTCGTTTGATCACCAACAAACCTTTAGAATCACCGTTCGAATCACTATTTTCTCCAACTACTGCCTGGCATGGATTCCATCAATTATTTTATGAACTTTAAGTCTCCATCGTCGATCTGCCTTGCCTGATCTGACGACTGTCGCTTCACCTGATCACTTTAGGTGCTTTAAACCCCACCGTCGATTTGTCTCTTGATCTAACGGCCATTGCATCACCCACTCGCCAACTAGCTTGGCCCATATCCATCGTTGATATACCTAGCTAGATCTGACGACTGTCAGGTGATATCGCGTGGATTTCTATCCGATCGTTATCCGCTTGAGGGCACATGATAAGAGTGGTTTCCCTGTGCTACATGTCGCCTAGTGAGGCTAATCGCGTGAAATTTCCAAAAACTGCTTACAGCCTGAAGGGTGGGCAAGAAACTACTTATTGCCTTAGAAACCCGCTCCCTCATTTCCGCACATTTCTTTTCCTCGTGATATGATCTCCACTGTCCATATCTTGCCTTCACCTGCGCGATAAGATCTTAGCCGTTCATCGCTCTTGTTATCCTTGCTCGTCCATCTCTTGCCTTCACCCAAGCGATAAGATCTCACCGTTCATCTGTTAGTTAACCCTGTTCGCCCATCTACTTACATAACCTCCTACAATCAAAGCTCCGCTGTTCATTTTCCTTTCACTTGACTGATCCAATGGTTTTTATGCACTGTTGCTCCCTCACGTCCTCCTCTCACTGATTTTGACCTCCGATTGCTTTTTCTGCTTGAAACCCGATTTAGCCTAAGTTTCTTTGTTACACCTTAGTCTAGTTTTGATGCTCTTTACATTAGATAGTTAGCATTAGGTTAGCGTTAATTTAGCAATTCTTCTTAGCATAGCTGTTTAATTGGTTAGTTAGGTTATGGTGTAAGTTTAACATTTTATGTTGTTTTCCTTATTATTGCAGTAGAGTAGCTCTCTCTTAAAATAAGGTCTGCTCTCATTCCATCAAAGAATTAAGCTTCTTCTGACCCTATAGAAGTTTGGCTTGGAACCTATGGGGTCTCTTGCCAGAGAAACAATGACAACACGCAGGACCTTCACTTCTCTTGTGCATATACCACTGTCAACTCCAAGTTTGTACGAACCCTAGGTTGATAAGTAAAGTTGGTAGCCCTGGGAGTTGTAGCATTATTGTTGCAATACTCAGGCTTATCATTTTTTGGCATCGTTTCTGTGGAAGTGTGAGAGTAGAAGTGATTACTGCTCTTTTATTCAATTTTCTAGTTTCCAACTTTCTTCCATTAGTTATTTCTGCAAAAGTAATCTAGTTTCTTCTTTTCTTTCAGTTTTCATTATCTGCGTTCCTTTCCATTCTGCAAGTAGAATATCAATAATAAAAACAAAAAAAAAATTCTCCAAATACCAACCCAACCCCCCATTTGATCATGTGGTGTAGTAAGAGCCACATCACCATTCACTCTTGCAGGTAGAAGAAGAAAATGTCAAAGAATGTAGAAGTAATGGATGGAGATTATGACAATGAGGAAGATCCTCTTAGATTTCCCATTCAAGATATTGATGATAGTGTGCACATGAAGAACATCCCTCCATCTTTTCTTCCAAAATTTCATGGTCTAAGGACAGAGGATCCGGAAACCTTTCTCTTTGTATTTAAAATTATTTGTAGATCTTATGGTTACCTATCAAAAACTCAAAACTTGAGATTATTTCTAACAAATTTAAAGGATAGAACTCTTAGATGGTTCATGAGTTTAGGGACTAATTCAATAAGATCATGGAACAATATGCAAAAGATATTTCTAGACAAATATAAAGATCATGATCTTAAAGAAGAAATCTTTAGAATGAATCAGAGAGAAGATGAGAGTCTAGATGATCTAATAGAGAGGTTCATGTACAATGTTAAGAGGGTAAAACTACATCGTCTAGGATCTGACACACTAAAAACCCTCTTACTTAGAACAATTAGGGATGAATGGATTAATCTCCTTAATATCATGAGAAAGGGTTATGTATACCAATTATCATTTGAGGAAATATGTGAAACATGCAAACACATATCAAGAGGAAAAGCAAGAGTAGGTAAATCAACATCAAGATCAGTAAGTCAAGCTAAACTTGTAAATTTGCTTGATGATTTTAAAGCAGAAATTCTTAGCAATATAACAAAACAAGTAGAAATATTAAGAATGCAAGATGAAGGAAAAAAAAATGATGATATTTGTGTTGCAGAATCACAGGATGTTAGACATCGTCCATCATTACCAAGGTTGAAGAAATTTCAGCAAGAGGACAATGGACCAAGTCCATTGCCAATGCAACAATGTTATGTAGCTCCAAGAGGACCATGGTAGCTTATTCAACCTTATATGATGCAAGAGCCTAATTCCGAATTTCATGCTTATGCACATCCACCTCCAAGTAGTTGGAACACACCTTTTCCTTGATAACATTAGCCATCACAACCCCAAAACCAATCTTGGCAACAAGGTTTGCAAGGAACTTATGGGAGCCATCCACAATATCCACAATATCCTCAGTATTTTCCTCAATATCCTCCATACCAAACTCCATGTTATCCTCACCATTCACCTCCACCACAACCACAACCCCATCCACATCCATCTCAAATATACACTTCCACTCAACTACCTATACCACCATTTCCAAACCCACACATTGAAGTAGCTCAGCCCACTTACAATGCTGTGATACAACACTTCTAAACATCTCCTCTTGAGGTCAATGATATTCACCATAGCTCAAGAAGAGTATTGCGAAAAAGAGATTCACGTGATATCATTGAAGGACAACATACAGAAGAAGAAGATTCAAAAGAGAAGATCAAAGAACCATGGGTTGCATTTGATGAAGAGCAGACAACAAAATCATAGATTGAGAAGTCTCCCTCATGGTTACCATCAAATCCTCCATATGTTCAAGAGAACACTCAACAAAAAGAGGAAGATTTGAAGGTCATGAAAGAAGAAGACATCCAAGATGATCCAAATCAGCAAGCGGACCAGGGATATCACAACTACATTGAAATATGGTTCTAGACAGTGACTAAGTTGCAACATCACTCTCTTCCTCAAGTATGCTTGATCCTTTCAAAGTCAAATCATTTGGTCTCTGAAATCCAGGTACATGTCAAATCATACATTTCAAACCTCCACATCATCTTATCTGTCATCTTGATGTACACCTAGCTCCATTGGAAGTATTCTTATACTTGAAAGTTATTTTGTTTTTCAAGTAGGGTAGCGTAGAAAAAAAATAATAAGAAGATCCCTGGGTGAAAACCTTCCCTAAGGCACCCAGGGAAAATATCTAGGGCGAAAACCTCTCTGAGGCAGCCTAGGTGTTTTTTCAAAAAATATAATAATAAAAAAAGAAAAAAGAAAAAGACATAATTGTTCTTTGCAGGTGGGTGAGAAAAATAATCAGGGAGCAAAGAGAAGATACAAAGTGAACCCTGCCTCACATATATTCATCTCCTCCACTCCTTACCATGCACCCATCCATGAATTCCATTGTTTTTCACTTCATTGCATCAATTTAGGTGAAGATTGTGTTTTCTACAGGATCCCCTAAATGGTAGATTGGTTAGGTCCTAAAAATTCATACTAGACATGATCTAACCAATCACCTCAACCATTGCCATCATCCCTGCATCCACACATACTCCTACTCCCTCTGTCCATTCATTACAAAATCCTCACAACACCAGGCAACAACATGATTAAGAAATTCTATGGGAGACACCAAACATTTCCAAGTGGTAATCCAGGAGCTCCACGACAACAACAACATCAAATCCAGGAGCTCCACAGTAGCAACAAAATCAAATCCAGGAGCTCCACAATAGCAGCAGCATCAGATCCAAGAGCTCCACAACAATAGAAACAACATCAGGTATGCAGTCATAGACACCTACAAAAGCTAATAAACCATCAACATATTGCAGAGGAGGAAGAAGAATGACCATCAGAAACACCTATGATATTTAACAACTGTAGCATGGCATCAAGACCACATGTAAGTATCCCACTCACTCACTCATATGCATCATTTGATCAAAGTTGTAAAGGTTAAGAGGTAGTTGGTTTATAAGTGAAAAGGTGGTAAAAATAAAATTCTTCAATAAGTCAAAAGATAATGCAAGAGTCCATAGATACAGTATTGTTATGGCAACCATTTGAGAATGCTTGAAGAATTAATACTTGGGGTAGGAACACCAGTTCACCAAAGAATTAGCATACCTTATTTCTTGATGCAATCACTCATAGACTCCAGCAGCAAAGTAAAGGAAGGGAATTCCCAACAGTTGGCCCACCATGGGTTGATCAGAATCCTCATTCAGAATGCCCTCCAAAACCTCAAGATCCCAATAAAATGGTCAGTGTTTAGAGACTTACCAATAGAGGATGACATCAAAACCTTCACCTATGATGATTAGTCCTTCTTTCAGTACGGAGGAGACAAAACAAGGAGGAAATAATATAGAGGAACATGATAACATAACACAAGGAGGATGATGCTAAAACAAAGGAAGAAACTGACGGAGATGAGAAAGAACACCAAAAGGAAGAAGATAAGAAAAACAAAGAGGACAACTACAGGAAAAGGAAAGCCAACTAGCATGTATGGCCAACCTCTCCTTGGAGGCCATCTAGTGTAGGATGCTAGCTAAATCCTATGTTTTTTTACCTCAGAGAACAATGGCTGCAATTTCAGATTAAAACACTAGCACAAAGGAGCACCATGCCATTTCAAGACTGCAGACAATTTATTGATCTTTGTGATCAAAGTGCACTAAAGGATAGGGCCAAAATGGTTGAGTTTTACTTGCATAACATGGCCCTCATAGATATGAATATTTGGGATCCTAATATAGATCTAGGAGATCTACAATTAATGGCTTCGACTTCATGGATGAACCATGAGGAGTGAAACCTCTTTTTATCAGAGCTAGACAATCAAATCCCATGGCCCTAACTAGCACCCATAATCTAATTGCAGATGATCCTCAGCTGGCACCTAGATATCTTGCTGCCCAAGAGAAAGCAATTTTAAATTTTGAGGATATGTTTAGGCTGCTAAGAGATGATAATATACATGCATGCTAAAGAAGATAAAATTCCGCCACATAGCTTGGAGATCAAAGAATATCACTTCCCTCAAAGGTTGAGAGAGGCACTCAACAAGACACCTATGTATAAGCAATCGATGCAAAGGTTGAAGGTCAATTGGATAGGCCTAAAACTCAGTCCACCACTACTCTTAGGGATGCTAGAAGGGAGAAAAGAAGAAGAGGAACAGAGGCAGTGGGAAGAAGTATAAAGGAAAGAAGGCTTCTATAAAAAAGAATAAAAGACCACAACAAAAGAATGGGATGTCAGACAGGCTACCAGAGCCATGAAGGACATGGACATTGACCAAGTTGCTGAGAGGATGAGCAACACTTTCAGTAGGGGGTGATGATGAGCCTCATTATTGAGTAATTATATGGGTCTTAATTGGCCTTAATTCATCTCTTAGCTTAGTCAAACTAGCTATTCTCACAACTTATTGCATACTTTTGATTATATTTTGTTTATGAAATGAGTTAGAGTTGGATATTTGGCTTTGTGGTCTAATGTGCATGTAATGCAGGAATAAAGGGGTAAAAGCAAGGAAAAATGCAAGTATAAAGGATAAAAGCAAAGAACTATGGCAAATACCTTGGAAAAGACTCGAATGGGACAAGGGAGAGTAACTATAGGAGGCAAATCCTCCTCATTTACTACCCCTCCATTTGAATATTCCACCATCAGCTTGTAGTGCACATAGCCATCACTTTGAAGACTAAAATACAACCAAGCATATGAAAAGGATAGTGAACAATTTATCTTAAGTTGGGAGCCAAGCCTCCCTAATGGGAAGGAAGTTGTTAGAGACTTAAGATGTATAAATAGAGAGGCTTAGGACCTCATTAGGGGGGACTTCTATTCAGACTTTCATTGTAAAACTCTGTTTCAATTCTGAGATGAAAACTTGTGACAATTTGTCCTATAATCCATGGTTTCTATAATAAAGATGGGTTCTGTTTAAGCCAACTCTGAGTTAACTTTGAGGGCTAGAGCTCTTGGGTTAGGGCACGAACCATGCAACCACAACTCCTTTTCATTGTACATATTTGCTAGCATAGAGTTCTGTTCTGTTTATTTGCTTAAGTAGTTTCATGGTTTTCTTTTCATTTTCTCAAGTAGTTTTTTAGTTCTGATTCATTTGTTTAAGCAACATTCTGATTCTGTTCATTTGTTTGAATAACTTCATGTTTCTGTTCATTTGATTCAGTAGCTGCATTGGCTTTAATTTTACTTCCATTTGTGTTTTTTTTTTTAAATTCACAGGTTAGTTAGAGAAAAAATATCACTATCAGGCTATGTGCATGTGTCTTGGCCTCATCTCCTCCCTTTGGGACCATGACTTGAGGAAGAGACCCTCTAGCAACCCCAAAAACACAGTCTGTGGTTCTCACATGGGCTATGGAGTTCGTTGTTTAATGCAGTTATTTGTTCACCCGCATTAGTTTTCTCTATCATTTTCATTTGAAACTGCTTGGAGTACATTCCTCCTACATCACTTCCTCGTCATTTGATCACCAACAAACCTTCACAATCACCATCCAATTCATTATTTTCTCCAACATCTGCCTCGGGTGGAGTCCATCACTTACTTTATGAAATTTAAGTCCCCACCGTCAATTTGTCTTGCCTGATTCGACGACTGTCCCTTCACCCGATCACTTTAGGTGCTTTAAACCTGACCATCGATCTGTCTCCCGATCTGACATCCATCGCATCACCCGCTCGCCAACTAGCTTGGCCCATCTCCACTGCTGATCTTCCTAGCCAGATCCAATGGCTATCACGCGATATCGTGTGGATTTCTGTCTGATTGTTATCTGCCTGATGACACACGATAAGAGTGGTTTCCTTGTGTTATGTGTCACCCAGTGAGGCTAATCACGTGAAATTTCAAAAAACTGCTTATAGCCTGAAGGGCACACGAGAAACTACTTACCACCTTAGAAACCCACTCCCTAATTTTCGCACATTTCTTTTCCCTGTGATATTTTCATCGTCCATATCTTGCCTTCACCCGCTCGATAAGATCTTAGCTATTCATCATTCCTGTTAGCCTCGCCCGTCCATCTCTTGCCTTCACCCACATGATAAGATCTCACCATTCATCCCGTTAGTTAACCCTGTTTTCCCATCAACCTACGTAACCTCCTGCGATCAAATCCCCGCCATTCATTTGCCTTTCACTCGACTGATCCAATGGTTCTTATGCACTGTTGCTCCCTCATGTCCTCATCTCACTAATTTCGACCTCCAATTGCTTTCTCTACTTGAAACCCGATTTAGCCTAAGTTTCTTTGTTACACCTTAGTCTAGTTTTGATGCTCTTTACTTCTCCAAATTAGATAATTAGCATTAGGTTAGTGTTAATTTAGCAATTTTGCTTAGCATAGTTGTTTAATTGGTTAGTTAGGTTATGGTGTAAGGTTAGAATTTCATGCTGTTTTCCTCATTACTACAGTAGAGTAGCTCTCTCTTAGAATAAGGTTTGCTCTCCTTCCATCAAAGAATTAAGCTTCTTCTAACCCTATAGAAGTTTGGCTTGGAATCCCTGGGGTCTCTTGCTAGACAAACAGTGATAACAGGCATGACCTTCACTTCTAATTGTGCATATAGCACTGTCACCTCCAAGTTTGTATGAACCTCGGGTTGATAAGTAAAGTTGGTAGCCCTGGGAATTGCAGCATTATTGTTGCAATACCTAGGCTCATCAAATTCCTTAAGAAAACTAAGCAATCTAGCCTAGCACTGCATCTCAGCCCATAAATTTTGAAATTTTGGGCAGCAGTCACTTGCTGACCCCAAAAATTGTGCAATCCCTCAGGGAAAACCAACCTGGCACAACCTTGAAACTGCCCAAATCCTTCTCACAGTCTTACAGGTTGATGCATATGCCTTCGGGTTGAACGGTTCCCTCTGGGACCAAGGAAAATTGATATGCTTGCATGGGTTGCTTTTCTCGACATAGAAAAAGGCAACATGCAAAAGACATCCCCAGATTTGAGGGACTTATTTTTTAGCAGTTGGAGGTCACATGCAAAGATCATTTTGGAAACCTCTCGCCAAGTGTCGCTTCTTCCTTTTGTGGCATGCGCGTCGTAACCTCGATCTTATCAAAACTTATGAACCAAACGCTGCAGAGCTCATTCCTCACATCAATCTTGCAGCTATGACATCCCACATCGCATCTAGGAGTCTTTGGCCTTTTAAGCTTAATTGTTTCAGGGTAAGTCTGCTTCTCATGTCTTGGGCTGGGTTTTTGTGACTTTTTGTGTTTCACTTTGTGTAAGTGTTGTCTGCTTGATTTTAATGAACACTTTTTGTCGTTTTGATGTATTTTAGATTGTAGAAGCATCATTTCAGTTTTCGTTTGCATCTCACTGTTGTCGCATGCATGTCACTGTTTAACACCAACGGTTGTCATTGCGGCGACCTGCTTCACAAACATGCATGTTTTCCCGTTATCTAAATCTTGCACTTACTATTTTCATGCATGATCATTCACTCTTGTTTACACTCATTATCACCATGCATTTAGACTTCTCATGTTTTTAGTCGCCTGTCGGGGGAGTATGGGCTACCTTACCCTAGACCTTAACCTGCTTGGTTAGAATTGCACATTTCTAGAAGTGAAGGCTTTGCCTTCCCTCCAAAAATTGCTTAGGTATGTCCCAACACTCACTTCCAGGCTTGCATTGTGCAATTCTGGGAGGTAGTGCCTTGCTAGCCCCAGAAACTACGTAATGCAGTTTGCTAGTTTGCATGTCACTATTGATTGAAATTGTGCATTGTGCAGTTTCAGTCCTTAGCAAACCTAGTTGGACTATGCATTGCGCAGTTCCAGCAGTCAGTTAGCCTCTTGACATCTCGAACTGTGCCTTGCGTAGTTTTGGCAGCCAGTCTCCCAGCCTCTCGGTGAAAATTGCACAATCTTCACAGACAGTCACACAAGTATGTTGCATGCCAGTCCTCCAATTTGTTTTGATTTTCGATTGACATATTTCTTTCCATGAGTGTTTCTATGTCTCCAGGTACCAGAGGTGTTTGTCTGCCTCTCAGCAGCACACGTACAATGACTTCCATGAGAGTAGAGTCAAAGACACCATTGAGAGCACAACTGGGGATGCAGTCGACCAAGTGTATATGAACTTGCTTATCTATGAAGACATCAAGTTGTTCATGGCCAAGGATATCAAGATGAAATGGAAAAGACATCACAACGAGTAGCACCATCAACAACAACATAAGGTAACACACCTGCATGTGAGAAATGCAAGAGGAAGTTTGTTGACAGTGCAGAGGCAGAGCAAAGTTGCAAGTTCAAACAGATCCACTTGTGATGAAAGCAGCTTTGGAGATTCAGGCTATGTGGTGACAACGTGACAAGAGGATTTCACGAAGGCAGAGATCGAAACCGAGAAGGATTTGTAGGTACTGAAGAAGCAACTCAAGGAAGAATAAGAGTTGCACATATGAGAGACAGAGTTGCAGCAGGAACATGTACAACAGGAGATGCAACATCCACACACCCATATATGTTACATACCTAGCCCAATAGCTGACACGAAGCAGATAGAGTGAGCACTGCCTTTCATCACATGCAAGGGTGTTTAGGAGCATGGATGTCATTATGTGCACGCATGTGATCCCACCCATTAGCACACTCATTGAGGTGAAGACAAGAAGCAAGTCTGATTGGAGCTGAACATGTATTTCGACAAGTTGATGTGCATGGTCACCAACACACAATTGGATACCAACACAGACACTATGTATCAATATGTTTATGGTCTAACTACACTCAAGATGATGATGCGCATGTTATCAAATGAGTTGGACAGAGGAGCCATATCGGTGTACCCATATGCAACAGAGGCAAAAGTTTTCTTTCAACAGGATGTCACCATTGAGTGCATGAACACCATCACGGACGACCAAGCTTGGCATCAGTTCGCCACCATCGATCATCACGAGGATGTTGAAGAGTTGGTGTTCTCACAAATGTTTGAGTCTTAGTGTTTCCTTGCATGGACTACTCAAGCCTATTTTGTCTCACATGGGTACATGTGCAGATTGGATGTAACATCTTGTAAAGTGGAAGTCCAAGTGTCGATAGTTGAATGTAATAGTCATAGAGTAGTTGAAGAGTCATGAGGGTAGGTGAACAGTCACAAAGGGGACTGTCAAGGGTCACCCCACCTTTTGCTATTCATAATACATCATAACTAATTATATAGGCTTTTGGTGAGCAAAGATTCCTATAGGAGTATCTTAGAGAAAGATTGGAGAGTATTTTAACGAGCCTTGGCTTCTCCACAGTGCAGAGCTAGTACATCTCTTTGGAGGAGCAGGTGGCAGTGACTATAACGTTCCATTATCAGGACTAGTGGTTGGTCATGGTTGTACTGTATGATTGGAAATTTCACTTCTTAATTTAACAGAGGCAACACGTTTCATCCATATGTTGTTATTGTATTTCAGTTAACTTGTTTATTTTAATGATATATTTATTTGTTTGCTTACGTTGTATGTATAGAATCTTTCTGTATATGTATGTATGAATCTTATCAAGATGTGTTGTTGGTTTAACCATCACTTTGGATTGTTGGTTCACTTGCCTTCCAGTTCGTGATGCATCTTTGCTTGTGTGTTCCCGTTCATGCTGCGTGTTTCCACAAGTTTCCAAGGGGCGCAATCACTCCATCTTCCGTGTCTTAGAACCATTAATGCACCTTCCTTGGCTTACTGCGCATGTCACACTCTTTCTACCAATAAGGACATCTTGCCTCTGTGCACAGCTGCAGTCAAGGCAATACCGCACGAGCCACTGCTGGGACTCCTACACCAAACGGTCTAAGGTCTAGTTGGAACTTCTTACCAGGGAGATCCCTTGACATGTGGCAGGTCTAGCACCATCAACAGTTAGGTTACATTTTGAATATTTTGATTACATGTATCAGTATTGTAGGTTGATTGCAAGAACTGATCGATTATGTTTGACTACATGTGTTTATGCGTATTTGTAGTTGGCTAGGCATTTCTTATGCATATTGTTGATTTCATGTAGCAATGTGTATAATGGAGTAATGGTTGTTGTAATGCATGAGGTCATAACATGCATTGTTGATATGGCCTTGCATTGATGAATAGATCCTAACTTGAGTGATGATTATGTATTGAGACAATTACTTGCAAATGTCTATACGTTGTTATGATTATGTTATACATGTATCACACTCATTTGGTGATCTTGCAGACAAGGTATCCTCCCCAAGCTATACTAAGGTATGTTTGTTTATTGTGATTTGGTTTATCTAAGATATTATGCATTGCAGAAAGAGAAAGATCAAATGGATAGCAAGGTGGTAGATTACATAGAATCTCAACCAAGGTGGTAGATTGCATAAAATCTCCTTATGCATCAGATGAGTAGCGTGGTGTTGGGCATGTTATCTCCTGAAATAAAATTGTCAATTTTATTTCATTAGGTGATAGAAGGTATTTTTAGGAAAGAGTTTTATTTATTTTTTAGACTCATTTCGTTGAGTCTTAAACTTGTAATCATGTTAATAAACTTTCTAGTCAGCGCATTTTTGAAAAATCAGCTTTCGATAGCTAACCCACATTCTCAGCAGACCTCTAAACTATCAAAATTGCAGGTTTTTTAAATGATAAAATGCTTTGGGAAAACTCAATTTTATCAGCCGTGGAGAGGCCGTTTTACAAGATCAAATAGTAGATTGAAAACTAGACATCCAAATATTTCCAATGGTACTTTCATATCTGCATTTAGAGCGCGGGAAGGTAGTCAAAATTCCCCCACAAGATGAGGCAGTGTTTTTAGAAATGTGGCATTTCTACTATGCTGAGCCATCATTTTCAAATGATGATTCTGAGCGACTGGAGGATAATTTTGAGGAATGGTCGAAGGATTTTGTGCCTAACATGTCAAATAAAAATAACCTCTTTAGGTTTATACACAGGCGTCACATATGTGGAGAACCGAATCCATCTCTGAGCCCCAGGTTTTCAACAGTCTGGCCCAATTTTTGTGGTAGACAATTTTAGATATTGATTATAACTGATTGTTATCTTTGGGATTTGGAAGATTTCGACCTCATCCATCAGATCCTGAGAAATATGTAGCTATTGAAGATTATGAAGACCATTTGTACAAGAATTGACCAGTTAAATAGGATCTATTCTTATCTATTTTAACTTTTCTATTTTAGGTGTTTTAGATCCATTTTTATGGGAACTTGACTTTGATGTAATGGCTACAAAGCCTAGAACTCTAGAGATGAGAAGGGGTTCGACTTTGGAGAATTTTCATAATTTGTAATCTCAAGCTTCTCATTTTCATATTAGTAATACAAACTTCTTTTGCTATTATTTGTTCAGATTTACATTTTCTTATCTGTTCTTTGCTTGCACCTGAATATGTTATTCATGTTATTCCTATTTGTCTAATGCCAGATAATTGTCACCTTATCTTTGCATTGATGAATTAGAATTTCATGTTTCATTTACCTTTTGTAATTGGCCATTCATATGTGTTAATGTATGATTCTACTGGTACAGCAAGGATTCTTCATACGTCCACTTATTTATATACCCTCTGAACAGTAGTATTTGAAATCCTTGTCAATCTAAGAGTGTTTATGTATGTCTTGAGTGAATAAGATTTGATTCGTTCATTCGACTTGATCCAAACACATTCCCATAATTGAGAGAACCATTGAGGGATATTTATATGTTACCAGGCATCTTTGAGCTACAACCTAGAAGAGTTCCTTGGAGTGCTAACAGAATTGGTGCCATTGCCGGGGAACGATGATTGAAGCTCAGCTTCCTTGGGAGACGACAAAGACCTAGCTTTGATGATAGACAAAGTTTGGATACTATCTCAATTGTAATCATTTATCTGGTGACTCCACTAGGGGATGAATCTGTTGGCGACTCTACTGGGTAATTGTGGCTCAGTGTAGGAGGCATACTCGACGAAATCCTCAGAAGTCACCAATTGACCCAGTATCTGATCCTGAAAATATCATCAGAGAAGGAAAAGCATTATAGAAAGGAGCTTCAAGTTCATAATCATCTCAGTCTGAAATTGAACACCACTTAGCTTACATTCATACCAATATTCCTGTTGTTGAGCTTGCTATACAAGAATTGTCATCAAAAGGAGAAGAAAGCCTTGCAAAGTTATTATCTGGTTTTTATAGAGCTTTTTACTCTTTAGATTCTTCTTTCATTTTAAGTCCAAAGAAATATTCCCCTCCTATCCATCATACTCCCTTAGTCATATCAGCTCCTCCTCAACCCTCGGTTGTTCAAGCTTCCAATACTTTCATATCTACCACAACCATGGCAGCACCACAAGAACCTACCAATATAAAAGGAATCATAGCTTCTAGGTATGAACCATTAGTATTGCTCACTCCCTTGAGTGCAATGCCTACTAGAGAATATAAAAAGTACATGCCTAAGTTTATAGGGACAAAGGAGATTACAGTTGAAGAACACCTTGAATTATTTTATAACTATGCTGACAATTTGGATATGGTGAAGCTGATGAATGGATGAGAGTTTTTGTTCAAAGCCTAGATGGAGAGGCTAGGAAATGGTTCAGAGAATTGACAACAAGGTCTATAGCAGACATTGAGGTTTTAGATGATGCTTTCCTCAAGCATTGGGGAGATAAGAAAGATCTGCTCTAATACCATACAAAATTTGTGAATTTAAAGAGAGAAAGTGGTGAGTCATTGTTTGATTTCAACAAAAGATTTAACCGTATGTAAAGTAAGATACCATCTGAGGTGAAACCTACCACTACATCCACAAAAATAACCTATGCAAATGCCTTTGATGCTATTTTGTTTACTATTGAGAGAGAGAAGATGTGCTACCTTGGCTGACATGCAAGATGTAGCATTGGAGGTAGAATCAAATATCATGGCTGCAGAAAAAATTAAGCGAAAAGTTGATAGGAGAAAATAGAAGGGTGAATCCTCATCATCTTTGGATCCTAAGATTGATAAAATGACTAAGATGATATATTCATTAACCTATGAAATATCCAAATTGAAGATTGAGAATTAGCAGCCTGGAAGAGGAAGAGGTACTAATATCTTTGCTCCTCGGAACCCAAATCCATACGGGAGAAACAATGAGTAGTTGCAGATTTTGCAAAGAAACAAAAACACCAATGAAGATCAAAAGGTAAAGGCACCTTTCCAGAATGCAGTAATGGAAGAAGACCAATCTGAAGAAGATGACGAAATCCATTGTCTAGAAGACAAAGGCAGTACATCCTTCTTGATCTTAGCTACCTATGAAGAGTCATTATTCAATGGTCAGTTCAGTCAAGAGTGGGACGATGGCGCTGTTCTACATGCTAATGATCAACACAAGTATAATCTGAGGTTAATGACAAATATTGCCAAGCAAGCTCCTGTTCAGAAAGTTGTTGTCCCTACAAAACAACAAGCTAGTAAGAAAAAAAATCCAGCAGTTGATCCAATCATCCTCAAAGCTCCAGCTCATGAGGTAAGAGGCTTTGACAAGATTTCTTCTCCCTTCAGTTTTGAAACAGAAATTTAGAAATTAAAAATAACTATACCTCTGATCGAACTGATCAAGAATGATTCTTTCAAAAGAACTATTTTCAAATCCCTCGAACCTAAAGCTACCCAAGCCACCACTGATTATGTCAATTTGCAAGATGACAAGCTAGTTGTTGTTCTCAGTCCTATGGTTGAAAACTATGTTGAAAACTCCCCATCATTTTATGTCTCTTTAAGTATCCATGATAAAATCCTACACAACTACCTTCTAGACACATGAGCTAGTCATAATCTAATGCCCAAGGCTGTCATGGATGAGTTAGGTCTTGACATCACCAAATCTTATCATGACTTGTTCTCTTTTGATTCTAGGAAAGTAAAATGTCTGGGACTAATCAAAGATTTAGCTATCACCTTGTCTTAGCTACCCATGAAAAGCATGATGATGGATATTGTGGTAGTAGATGTGCCTCCCAAATTTGGCATGCTGTTATCTAGATGTTGGATCAAGAGATTAGGGGGAACATTATAGAATGACCTTTCCTATGATACTGTTCCAGTTTTTGGAGGTCAAAATAGGAGATTGTACAGAGAGGCTTAGTTGGCTTACATCATCAGTGATGAAAGGAATCCCACAAATCACCCCATTTATTCTATTGACACTGATTTTGGAGCTTGTATTCTTTAGATTGAAGAATCCCATTTGTCCTCTATGTAGCTTATAAAACCAATTTGTCAAATCACAGAGGAAGAGGGCACGCCAATTCGGGATATGTTATTTGATGGCGCTTGCTCTAAGGAAGCAGTAGGAGTAGGTGTAGTTCTTGTGTCACCCACAAAAGAAGTCATTCATTTATCCTTCAATCTAAATTTTCAAGTCACTAATAACATAGAAGAATATGAAGCCTTGATATTGGGCTTAAATGTTGCTAAAGAAATGGGCATCAAAGGTATCAAAGTGTTTGGGGATGTAGATCTTATCATTCAATAGGTAAAAAACACTTTCCAAGAAAATCATTTGAGGTTGAAGGCATACAGAGATGAGGTATGGAAGCTCAGGGATTCTTTCAATGATTTCAATATTTCTTATATCCCTAGAACAATGAACTAGTTGGTTGATTCCCTTGTTGTGTCTGCTAGCATGTCTATTCCTCTTTGGCCTCCCAAGTTGAATTATGAAGTGCAAGGGAAATATAGACCATCTATGCCTGATAATGTCAAATAATGGAGAGTATTTGAATTTTATGATGAGATTAATAGATTTCTTCAAGTCATTGATGAGTTTTCTAAAATGCACATTGACCAAGATAATGAAACTGTTGAGGAGTCCAACAAGCTCAAGTTGAAAGATAAAATTGGCCAGGATAATATTGTTCAGTTACCAAGTAACTATATACCCAGAGGTTTAGTGCCTCTAGAGAAACCGTCTGATCATAATGATGTATCTTATAAACCTATCAAAAAAGAAAATGAGTCTGCTGTCCATAAACATAACATTGGAAGTCAAGCTCATCCAAAGTTCATAAATCTGTCTACTCAGTTGTCTTCTGCCCAAAGTTTAGAGTATTGCACCTTGATGAAGCAATTTGCTGATGTTTTTGCTTGGGAGTATAATGATCTTAAAACCTATGACACCAGCATCATTCAACATAAGATTCCCCTTGAAAAGAGCACCATTCCTTTCAGGCAGAAATTAAGGCCTATCATCCCTCTTTTATTGCCTTTGATTGAAAAGGAAATCAAGAAGCTTTTGGATGCCAAGATCATTGTTCCACTAAGGTTTTCAAAGTGGATAACCAACCTTGTGATAGTGAGAAAGAAGAATGGGGAAATCAGGCTTTGTGTTGACTTAAGAAATTTGAACAAATTTTCTAAAAATGATAACTACCCCCAACCTAAGATGGAATGCTGCAAAAGGTTTTAGAGGCCAAAGTCATGTCTTTCTTAGATGGATTTTTTGGTTATAAACATATTTCTGTACATCATAATGACTAGGAAAAAAATGCCTTCACTACTCCTTGGGGTACTTTCATGTACTCCAAAATGCCTTTTGGACTGATGAATGCTAGGGCCACTTTTCATAGGGCCATGGACATAGCATTTGTGGGAGAGAAGGAAAAGTTTGTCCTTATTTACCTTGATGATATTACTGTCTTTTCTAACAGTCACAAAGATCACATGCAACATTTGAAAAGAGTGTTTCTGAAGTGTAGACAATTTGGGATTTCTTTAAACTCAAAGAAGTCTCAGTTCACTCTTGAAGAAGGTAAACTTCTAGGACATATTGTTTTCGTTGAAGGTGTAAAAACTGATCCAGATCGAGTTGAAGGAGTTCAGAAATTATCTATTCCAAGGTCAAAGAAGGACATTCAATCTTTTCTTGGTAAGATTAACTTGGTCAGAATATTTATTCCAACCTTTGTTGAACTGGTAAAGCACATCACTTCTATGTTAAAGAAAGGATCAAAAATAAAATGGACAAATAATGCAAGAAGCTCTTTTGAAGCCATCAAACAGGCTATCATGGGAGATCCTACTCTGATCAGTCCAGATTATACCAGAGAGTTTTATATTTTCTCTTTTTCTTCTTATGATACGCTTGCAGTAGTTCTGTTGAAGAAAAATGATAAAGGGATAGATCATCCAGTGGCCTTTTTTAGCAAAACTTTGAGGGATGTTGAACTGAGGTATGATATTATTGAAAAATAGGCCTATGCTCTCATCAAATCTTTAAAAGCATTTAGAGTTTATACTCTGCATTCCAAGGTTATTGCATATGTTCCTTCAGCCTCAGTGAAGCATGATTTAACTCAGCCAGATATTGATGGAAAGAGAGCTAAATGGATTGCAAAACTCATTGAGTTCAACATAGAGGTGAAGCCCACTAAGCTTGTCAAAGGCCAAGGCTTGGCCAAACTTATGGCTGAGGAAACTTGCAACTTGTTAGGCATTAACTTTATTGGTTTAAATTCAGATAATGAGAAAACAGAGGGAACAACAGAAGAGCGGGATCACAGTCGATCTTTGGTTGAAAATCTAGCCACATGTGAATTGTATTCTAGCATAGTTCATTTTTTTCAGAAATTAGAAGTTCCTCCAGGGCTTAGCTCAAGTAAAGCTCAAGCCCTTAAGCTCAAATCAGTAAAATTTTGCACAAGAAAAAATCTACTTTATTGGAAAGATCCATCAGGAATCCGTTTGAGATGTCTAGACAAAGAAAAATCTTTGGAAGTCATGCGCCAGCTCCATTATAGCATTTGTGGAGGTGATCACTACTGGAAGAATACAACCCACAAAATTATAAGGGCTGGATATTATTGGCCTACTCTCTTTTCTGATGTATGTGCTTTTGTCAAATCTTGTGACAAGTGTCAGAGGTTCGCAGGGAGACAACAACTAAAATCTCAGCCCTTGAAACCAATTCATGCCAATGGTCCTTTCTAGCAGTGGGGCTTGGACTTCATAGGTGATATAAATCCACATTCTAGTGGCCAGCACAAGTAGATCTTGGTAGCCACTGATTACTTTACCAAGTGGATAGAGGCTATACCCACTAGAAATTCTAATCATCAAGTTATTATGAAGTTCTTGTATGAAAATATTTTTACTAGATTTGGATGCCCAAAGAAACTAGTCACTGATGGTGTTGCAGCTTTCAAAGAAAATGAATTGGCTGATATGTGTGAATCAATGGGCATTCAATTGGCACATTCTACTCCATATTCTCCTCAAGGAAATGGCCTTGCAGAATCATCTAACAAGAGTTTTGTGAGGATGATCAAAAAACTGTCAGAAGCCAATCAAAGGAGTTGGGATTCCAAGTTGAAGTTTTCCCTTTGGGATGACAAAGTTACCAACAAAAAATCAATAGGAAATTCTCCATTTAAGTTGGTTTATGGCACTGATGCTGTTTTTCCTATCCAGCTTTTTCTCCCTGTGGCCAAATTCTTTCAAGAAGAACAATATGAAGCGAATGACATGGTAAGGAGAATGAATAACCTGGTTGAATAACATCAGATCAGAAAGCCATTGGTTGAGAAGTCAAAATTTCATCAGAAGAAAATCAAAGAAACCTTTGACAAGAATGCAAAAGTGGACAATTTCCAAGTTGGTGACTGGGTTCTGAAATGAGATGCATTGAAGGAAAAGAAAGGTAATCATGGTAAGTTTGACTCCTTATGGACATGTCCGTTTGTCATTGCTCAAATTCAGTAGAACAATACCTTTATTTTGCAAAGTCTGGAAGGAGAAGATGTTTTCGGTGGCCCAGTGAATGGGCGGTTCTTGAAACTTTATTTCATTTAAGACTTTAAAGCCTTGATATTGTAAATATGTTTTTCAATTTTTATTTTTTATGCAAAATAGATTCCATGCCCAATGGAACACTAGGAGATAGATTTGATTTTGGTTTTATAGGAAAGGCATTGGTCTGTGGTTCTTGAAACCTCGCAGGGAAAAGTTTTCATCCCCAGAAGGAGCCAGTGTTATCTCCTGAAATAAAATTGTCAATTTTATTTCATTAGGTGATAGAATGTCTTTTTAGGAAAGAGTTTTTTTTTTTTAGACTCATTTAATTGAGTCTTAAGCTTGTAATCATGTTAATAAAATTGCTAGTCAGGTCATTTTTTAAAAATCAGCTTTTGATAGCCAACCCACATTCTCAACAGACCTCTTAGCTACCGAAATCGCAAGTTTTTTAAATGATAAACTTCTTTGGGAAAACTCATTTTCTCAACCATGGAGAGGCCGTTTTACATGCTAAAATAGTAGATTGACAACTAGACATCCAAAGCTTTCCAATGGTACTTTTAGATCTGCATTTAGAGCTCAGGAAGGCAGTCAAAATCCCCCACAAGATGAGGCAGCGTTTTCAGAAATGTGGCATTTTTACTGGGCTTAGTCATCATTTTCAAATGATGATTCTAAGCGACTGGAGCATCATTTTGAGAAACGGTCGAAGGATTTTGTGCCTAACATGTCAAATAAAAATAAACTCTTTGGGTTTATACACAGGTGTCATAGATGTGGAGAACCAAATCCATCTCTGAGTCCCCGTTTTTCAACAGTTTGGCCCAATTTTTGTGGCAGACAGTTTCATAAATTGATTGTAACTAGTTGTTATCTTTGGGATTTGGGAAGATTTTGATCTCATCCATCAAATACTGAGAAATCTGTAGTTGTTGAATATTATGAAGACAATTTGTACAAGAATTGACCAGTTAAATAGGATCTATTCCTATCTGTTTTAACTTTTCTATTTTAGGTGTTTTAGATCCATTTTTATAGGATCTTGACTTTGATGTAATGGATATAAAGCCTACAAATCTAGAGATGAGAAGGGGTTCAACTTTGGAGACTTTTCATACTTTGTAATCTTAAGCTTCTCATTTTCATATTAGTAATACAAGCTTCTTTTGCTATTATATGTTCAGATTTACATCTTCTTATCTGTTCTCTGCTTGCACCTGAATATGTTATTCATGTTATTCCTATTTGTCTAATGCAATAACTGTCACCTTATCTTTGCATTGATGAATTAGAATTGCAAGTTTCATTTACCTTTTGTAATTGGCCATTCATATGTGTTAATGTATGATTTTGATGGTACAGTGATCCAAAATGGATCTTGAATAAAACCTCTAATTCTAAGTCTTTAAAACTATTGGGAAACATTATCGCAGAAGAAAAACCATGAAGAATGGCAAAACACAGAGTAAAGTGAAGGTTGAAGTATCGTTGAATCAGAGTCGTTGGATCAGACTGATCAACGGTCCAGATCAAATCGGTGATATCGCATCGGCGGAGTGTATCGGAGGCAGCCTTATGGGAAATGCGATTGCGACCCAGTGACACAACGTGGATCGTTGATCGAGTGCATAGATCAATGACCAATATTAGATTATCGCGTTGCAGGTTTCTAAGGGAAGGACTTACCAAAGGCCCGAAGACCATGAGATATGTGATTGCGATATATGACATCGCAATATCGTATCACAACAATACAAAGGGGTGAAGACCCATAGCCTGTGCGATTTGCGATAGCGATTAAGGCGAACCCGAAAGGGTTTATAAACATTGCTCTATAAATTTCGAGTTCTGATATAAAAGTGTTTGTCGGGCTTTTTCTGTGTATTGGTGTATTTCTGTTATAAAACCGAAATGCAAAGGAGACATGGCATATGGCACTATAGCAATAAAACATAGACCCGAAAGGATTTATGAATGCAACTTTTTGTTATTTGGGTTCTGTGGTAAAAGGTATTTCGGGCGGGCTTCTGGCAGTAAGTGGTATTGGACGGGCTCCACCCAATCCCAAACACTGATTGACACGTAGCATGCAGCAAGGAGAGAGAAAACCGCTTTTTCGGGCTGGTGATCTCCACGGAAGTAAGTCATGCGAAATGTACATCAGCCGTTAGATCAAATGGTCGCAGATCAACGGTGCAGAATGCACAAGTAGGTTGGATGATCGGGACATATGTGAACCGTCGGATGAGAATAGGTTTACGGTGTGGGATGCCAAAGGACCGATAATGGGCGAGGCATAACAACCATGTATTTCTATATGTAAACAAAGAAGCAATTCTTTGGGGTTTTTCATCGCGCTAGTCTTTCCTTTTGAAAATAGGTGGCCACCATACCTTAAGCATTTTACGATGATTGTTTAATGCTTGAAAGGGAGATGAACAGACAGGGGCTGGGAGCCTGAAAGCCTGAGGAGGGAAGGGGAAAAGACAGGGCCGATAGGCTTAAAAGCCATCCAATGGTACAACAGAGAGGGAGGACAGAGAAGAGAGCAAGAGAAAGTAGAAGACAGAGAGAAAGAGGGAGAGTCTTTGCACTATTTTAGACTCGAGGATTTCGAGTAAATCCCTGTTGTTTTGTCACTGTTGTGTTGAGACTCTATTCAAGCTCACACTTGTAATATTCTGCTCTTAAAGACATAATATAGAGGTCGACACTGAAAGCTAGACCAGGAAACGTAGCCAGGAAGTTTGGTGAACTCCTTGATTATTTTGTTGTATTGATGTGTGTGTTTATTATGTTTTATAACTGTTCATTGTCTATATTATTCGCAATATTTTGGATCCGTTGCACTAAATAATATAGGCATTCATGCACATGATTTTGTAATACCTTAATATTGATTTAAGATCTCATTTTCAGATCAAGTGGTATTAGAGCATTTGGTTTTGGTTTTGTTAAGGTTAGACAAGCTTGTGCTGGATTTTGAATGCTAACTAGATTAAAGCTCAGAATAGGAGAAGGAGAACTTGTTGAGACTGATCCAGAGGTTGGAAGAGTCTATTCTCAGAGGAGAATGGCAGAAGAAGCTCCACTGGGATCAGAATCTCAGTTCATGGACATTTTTATGGCCATGCAAGCCATGGTGGAAGAGATGTATCTGGAATTTAAGAAGGGACAAGGTGAAAGCACTTCAACACATAAACCATACAAAGGAGCAGAGGAACCTTTTCTAGTTGCCCCCCCAGAAGGCAAAGGGAAAGGAGAAATGCCTCCTCCACCATCTCCTCCATCATCACCTTCATCATCACCTTCATCATCCTCATCATCTTCTTCACATAAAACTAGTCCCGATAAGAAAAAGAAGAAAAATTCCTTAATCAAATTCGATGTGAAGTTTGATTTGCCAATTTTTGATGGAGAACTTAATGAAGAAAATATAGATAATTGGACAAGACAAATTGATGTATATTTTAGGGTACAGAACGTTGATTCAAAAAGGAAGAAGATTCAACTGGATAGCCTTCAACTTGGAGGAACTGCACTAGTATGGTGGGAAGGCAAGACATAAGCTGATTTGCAAAAACATGGTAAAATTATTTCTACCCATAATGAATTTGTTTCTGCTATCAAAAAGCAATTCTATCCTTTAGCTTACATGCAGCAGGCAATGATGAGTTGGCAAACTCTTCGTCAATTGAAGGGTTAGAGTGTATAGAGTTATACTCAGGAATTTAGAAAGAGAGCTTTAACTCCAGGCATATCATTAGATTCACCTTAGACTTTATTGAAGTATATAGGTGGTCTTCATAGCTTTTTAAAACATGCTATTATCATGTTTAATCCCACTAGATTAGATGATGTATCAGTTAAAGCCACACATCTAGAAGCTAGAGGTAAGAATGTATGCCTAGAGGTTGGGGGATCATCTAAATATTCTGTAAGCAAGAGTAAGGAAAAGAAGAAATTGAAATGGAAGGAGAGGAAAGCAAACACTGTAAATAAGGATAAATATTCATGCATTCATTGCAAGAAAGAAGGACACGATGAGGCACACTGCTGATTTTTTCATCCAAAACAGAGACCTAAGAAGTTCGGTAGAAGGAAGAAAAAGAATGTTGCTGCTATTCAACATGATTTTGGATCAGATTTAGGCGATGAAATAATAGATATAGCCATAGGTATTAAAGGTAAAGATTCTGAAGCATCCACAAGTAATTTTTCACAATTTGTTGATAATGAAAGTAATGAGAGGGAAAGAAATGAGCTTTTTCATATTAGAGTAATTTCCAAGCATAATAAGATTGATAACTTATTTGATAGTGGATCACAAGTAAATTTGATTTCTGAAACAATTGTAAAGAATTTGGGATTACAAACAAAACCTCATGAGAAGGTTGGGTGTGTGATAAAACAAAGCTACAAGTAACGAGACAATGTAAACTTAGGCTTGCTATTGAATCAACATTTGTAGATGAGGTTGAGTTAGATATAGTAACATTGGATATATGTGGTATTGTTTTGGGAAGTCCATACTTGTATGATAGGAAAACTATTTTCTATAGAGCTGAAAATAAGTATCAACTCACTAAAGATGGAATGGAATATATTGTAAGAGCTCATAAACTCAAGGGTAACTATTCTCTCATAAACTCAGGACAGATGAAAAGAATTGTGAATTCAAGTAAACAATTTTTACTAATGGTTGTAAAGGAAAAGGACCCTAATAAAACCAATGTATTTGAAGGCTGTGAATCTAAACAAAAACATGATTTAGTTAAATTTGTTTCAGAGTATGATGTTCTATTTCAAGAACCAAAAGGTCTGCCACCCAAGCGATAAATAGTACATGATATTTGTTTGTAGCAAGCTGCTCCATTACCTAACATTTGAATGTATAGGTTGTCAACTTTAGAGAATGCAAAGATAAAGAAGCAGGTACAAGAGTTGCTTGATAAAGGGTTTATATGACCAAGCACATCACCATGTGGATCTCTAATCATGCTGGTGAGAAAGAAAGATGGTTCGTGGAGAATGTGCATTGATTATAGAGCACTAAATAAAATAATGATCAAGAATCATTATCCTCTTCCTCGTATTGATGATTTATTAGATCAATTGAAAGAATCAGTTTAATTTTCTAAGTTAGACTTGTGAAGTGGTTATCATCAGGTCAAAGTTGTAGAACAGGATGCATGGAAGACTACTTTTAAGACAAAGAAAGGACTTTATGAATGGTTGGTTATGCCTTTTGGCTTAACTAATGCTCCTGCTACATTTATGAGAGTTATGAATGATGTACTCATACAATTTATTCATGATTTTGTAATTGTTTATTTAGATGACATTCTTGTTTTTAGTAAGACATGGGAAGACCATGTAAAGCATGTAAAGCAAACTTTATATGTTTTGAAAAGAGAAAATATCTACGTAAAACTGTCAAAATGTGAATTTGGCAGAACATCTTTAAATTATTTGGGTTATATTGTAGGGGGTAGTGAATTGAAGATAGATCCCTCTAAGGTTGAAGTCATTGTGAACTGGCCTAAACCCAAATCAGCTATAGAGGTTAGGAGTTTCCTAGGGGCAGCAAAATACTGGAGAAATTTTATTGCTAACTTTTCTTTGGTTGCAGCTCCATTACATGATTTAACAGGATTGAAACATGTGTTTCAGTGGGGAGGAAAACAACAGAAATCCTTCGACACCTTAAAAGAGAAAATCAGTACAACACCAGTACTAGCACTGCCAAATATTCAACATCCATTTGAGATTGAAACAAATGCCAGTGACTATGCCATAGGAGCAGTGTTGATGCAACGTGGAAAACCCATATGCTATCATTCTGAGACATTTACTTCTGCAGTAGTTAATTATCCCACATATGATAAATAATTGTATGCATTAGTACAAAGTGTGAAAAAGTGGAAACATTACCTAATGGGTAAAGAAACAATCATACATACAGATCATCAACCACTTCAATATTTGCCCTCACAAACTAAATTGCAGCAATCAAGACATTATAGATGGATGGGTTTTCTACAACAATTTCATCTTGTCATCAGATATAAGAAGGGCATACACAATAAGGTTGCAGACATGTTATCAAGACCCATCATAAATGCATCTACTATAATTAAGCATAACTCAGTAATGCATGAAAGTTACATTGAACAATATGCTCAAGATGTAGATTTTAAAGATGTATATGCAACTTTAAGTCATGGCAAGCAAGTAGAAGAATTGGAATATTATGTAAAGGACTAACTCTTATATCATTTGGAAAAGTTATGCATTCCACAAATTGAAAGAGTTAACATAATTCGATAAGCACATACTTCTCTCATATCAGGTCATTTTGGTGTAAGTAAAACAGTTGCACAATTGCAAAGGTTTTGTTATTGGCCAAGAATGCATGAGACAATTTCTAGATATATCAAAGGGTGTACTATGTATGCTACAAGGAAGCCTACTAATAGAAAATTAGGCTTGTACACTCCACTTCCAATTCCTTCTCATCCTTGAGAAAGTGTTTCCATGGATTTTGTCGGGGGATTGCCAAAATCTAGGAAAGGTCATGATTATTTGTATGTTGTTGTGGATAGGTTCAGTAAAATGTGTATTTTGATACCATGTAACAAGCAGGTTACAGCTGAACAAACAACAAAGTTTTTCTTTTAGAATGTATGGGTTCATTTTGGGTTACCCACTTCTATTGTATCTGATCGAGATTCTTGATTTGTTGGGAAGTTTTGGTCAAATCTATGGGAGTTGATGGACACCAGATTGAAGAAGAGCACAACATTTCATCCACAAACAGATGGTCATACATAAGTGGTCAACAAGAGAGTGATCTAGTTGCTCAGAGGCTATTGCAGCAAGCATCCCGAGCTTTGGGATGAGCATTTATGTTATGTGCAGCATGCTTACAACCGTGCCAAGCACTCTTCTACTCAGAGATATCCTTTTGAGAATTGTTTTGGTTTTATACCAAAATATCCCTTGGATTTTGTCTTTGGTAAAGACATAGCAGTTGATGGACACAGTGATGTGGACAAAGTAGCCAAGTTCATTGAACAAATCCAAGAAATTCACCAGGCAGTACAGGAACAACTAGAAAGAAGTCAAGCGAAGTACAAGGGAGGACATGAAAAGCATCGAGCTAAACATAGTTTTCAAGTTGGTGATCAAGTCTGGCTGTACATCAACAAAGACAAATTGCAGGGTGAAGGTAAGAAGCTAAAACCAAGAAGGTATGGACCTTTCAAGATACGTGAAAAAATTGGTGAAAATGCTTTTCGCCTTGATTTACCAGCTTATATGTAGATCTATTCAGTCGTTAATGTAGAAAACTTGATATTGTATGAACCTTCATTGCTTGAAGATCCTGAAGAGAAAAGTCAGTTGCCTTCTATTGGGGATTTGTTGCCTGAGTATCTCAATGAGTTACAGGAGGACACAGTTCTGGACAGGAAGGTAAGAACTACAGATTAAGGGGATGTTGAGTACCTGAGAGTAGGACTCAAAGTTTCAAATCCAAGCAAGGCACGATGGATAGAAATTGGACAGGTGAGTGAACTGTATCCTCACTTGATTGACGCTTAAAACCAACTTTTGGTGGTCCAAAAGCTTTTCAGTGGGAAGGCGTGATCCAAAATGGATCTTGAATAAAATCTCTAAGTCTAAGTCTTTAAAACTATCGGGAAACATTATCACAAAAGAAAAACCATGAAGAATGGTGGAACACAGAATAAAGCAAAGGTTGAAGTATCGTTGAATCAGAGTTGTCAGATCGGACTGATCAACAGTCTAGATCAAATCGGCGATATCACATCGACGGAGTGTATCGAAGGCAGCCTTATGGGAAATGTGTCTGCGACCCAGCGACCAACATGGAAAATTGATCAAGCACGCAAATAAATGGCCGAGATTACATTATCACATCGCAAGCTTCCAAGTGAAGGACTTACCAAAGGCCCAAAGACCATGTGATATGCGTTTTCGATATATCGCATTGCAATATCGCATCGAAACAATACAAAGGGGCAAAGACTAATAGCCCGTGTGATTTGCGATGGCGATCAAGGCGAACCCGAAGGGTTTATAAATGCGACTCTATAAATTTTGAGTTCTGATATAAAAGTGTTTTTCGGGATTTTTCTGTGTGTTATAAAACCGAAATACAAAGGAGACATGGCATATGGCGCTACAACAATAAAACATGGACCCAAAAGGATTTATGAATGCAAGTTTATGTTATTTAGGTTTCGTGGTAAAAGGTAATTCAGGCGGGCTTCAGGTGGTAAGTGGTATTAGACGGGCTCCGCCTAATCCCATACATTGACCGACACGTAGTACACAGTAAGGAGAGAGAAAACCATTTTTTCGAGCAGTTGATCTCTACGCAAGTAAATCATGTGAAATGCACATCAGTTGTCAGATCAAATGGTTGTAGAGCAACGGTGCAGAATGCACGAGCAGGTTGGATGATTGGGACGGATGTGAACTGTCGAATGAGAACATATCTACGGTGGGGGATGCCAAAGGACCAACAACGGATGAGGCATAACAACCGTCTGATTCCTCTGTGTTAGAGTTTTTCCTGTGTATTTATCTATGTAAACAAAGAAGCAATTCATTGGGGTTTTTCACCGTGCTAGTCTTTCCGTTTGAAAATAGGTGGCCACCATACCTTAAGCGTTTTACAATGATTGTTTAATGCTCGAAAGGGAGATGAACAGACAGGGGTCGGGGGCCCGAAAGCCCGAGGTGTTAGAGAATTATATATTACAGAGAAATGGAACACATAAAATATTACAAAAATATAAACATAGAAAACGCATAAAACAAGAGAGACATAGATATACGTGGTTCACCCAGTTTGGTCTACGTCCACGGAGAAACAACCAATCCTTTTTTTTATATATTATCCAGCAAACTGAAGAGATTTTTAAAAGAATCTTCGGCGAAAATCACATAGAGATATTTTTGTCGGTGCGTTTCGAACCAACCAGTGTGGTTCATCATCAAGACAAGTTGAATGAGCAGATCTTGCTATGCATTATAAATAGATCAGGCAGAATATCCAATGACCGAATTTCTAGACCAGGTAACGGCTAGAATAATGACAGCTAGATTTGACCAGGAAACGACTAGTTTGACCATGAAAGGTATAATTTTTTTTTATTCAAATCAGTTAATTCGGTTATTAATTTTCTTATTAAATAACTGAATTAATTGATTTGAATAATTTCTTTTTATACCTTGCATGGTCAAATTAGTCGTTTCCTGATCAAATCTAGCTGTCATTATTCTAGCCGTTAACTGGTTTAGAAATTTGGTCATTGGATATTCTACCCGATCTATTTATAATGCATAGAAAGATCTTCTCATTCAACTTGTCCTGATGATGAACCACACTGGTTGGTTCGAAACGCGTCGACAAAAATATCTCTATGTGATTTTCGCTGAAGATTCTTCTCAAAATTGATATGGATAAGAAAAGCCTAAATTCAATAAATTGAAGAGATACAACCTACAACAGTTTTGTTGTAGGTTGTATCTCTTCAGTTTGCTGGATAATATAAAAGAAGGACTGGTTGTTTCTCTGTGGACATAGCCCAAACTGGGTGAATCACATATATCTGTTTCTCTCTTGTTTTATGCATTTTCTATGTTTATATTTCTACAATATTTTATGCGTTCCATTGCTCTGTAATATATAATTCTCTAACAACTCGTATCAGAGCCGAAGGTCTATTTGGCTGATAAACTCACAGGAGAGAAAGGTTCCTGATTCGAGTGGGAGAAATGGCGGAAGGTGGTAGGTTTAGGGTCGAAAAATTCAACGACCAAAACGACCAACTATGGAAGATGCAAATGGAAGATTATATGTATCAAAGAGATTTGTACCAACCATTGAGCGGAAAGACAAATAAGTCGACGAGTATGACAGACACAGAATGGGATATTCTCGACAGGAAAGCACTTGGAACAATACGACTGTGCCTAGCAGCATCGGTAGCGTTTAATATTTCAAAGGAAACAACAATAGAGGGTTTAATGTCGACATTGGCCAAACTATATGAAAAACCCTTGGCCTCAAATAAGGTATTTCTTATGAAGCGTTTATTTAATATGAAGATGTCAGAAGGTGGATCTGTTGCTAATCATTTAAATGAGTTTAATATAGTTACCAATCAGTTAAGTTTTGTAGGGGTAACTTTTGATGATAAAGTTAGGGATTTGTTATTTCTGTGCTCATTGCCAGAAAGTTGGAATGGTTTAGTTATGGCCATTAGTAACTGTCATGCGGAAAGAGTTATTTTTGCGGACAAACCTAACCTCCCTAGGAGTCTAAGACTCTCTAGTGACAAA
>APFE031126635.1:353151-369464 GCA_000404065.3 Pinus taeda
GATTTATTGTATTCGAAATAAATTTGATGTATTTGATACTTTCAAGAAATGGAAAGATTTGGTTGAAAATGAGATAGGAAAAAGGTTGAAGTGTCTCAGATCAGACAATGGAGGTGAATATTGCAGCAAAGAGTTTTATAGGTACTGTTTAGAGAATGGAATTTGTAGAGAGAAGATAGTTCTAGGAACACCACAAGAAAATGGTGTGTCAGAAAGGATGAACAAGACAATCATGGAGCGTTCAAGGTGCATGAGATTGCATGCAAGATTGCCTTTACAATTTTGGGTAGATGTTGTAGATACTATTGTTTATCTAATAAACAGAGGGATTTCAAGTTCCTTGGATGGTGGTATTCTAGAGGAGGCATGGATAGGTAAAAAGGTAAACTACTCTTTTTTAAATACTTTTGGTTTTGAAGCCTTTGTCCACATTAATAAAGAAAATAGAACAAAGCTTGAGGCAAAATAAAAATAAAAAAATGCACCTTGATTGGATATGGTGTTAACGATTTTGGTTATCGCTTCTATGATTATGAAAAACACAAAATCATTAGGATCAGAGATGTCATATTCAATGAAAATGTTTTGGATAAGGGTCAGTTGCAGGAAAAGAAACAGGAAAAAGAAAACAAAGAATACATAATGCTTAACGAGATCATAGGAAGAGTGATGGTGCCTGAAAATCATAATGATCAACAGGAAGAACAACAACCACAATAGCAACAAGCACCTCAAACACCTGAAAGTGGTGTTAGAAGATCTACCAGGATAATTAGACCCCCTGAATGATACTCTCCTTCATTATATTATGTATTGTTGACTGATTCTGGTGAACCATAATTTTATGAAGAAGCAGTGCAGGTAGAAACCAAGAAGAAGTGGGAGCAAGCCATGAAAGAAGAGATGGACTACTTAGCACATAACCAGACTTGGGACTTAGTTAGGTTTCCTGCAGGTAAAACAACATTGCAGAATAAATGGGTTTACAAGTTGAAGGAAGAAGATGTACGTAGAAAAAGGTATAAAGCTAGACTTGTGGTGAAAGGGTTTGCACAGAAAAATGGTATAGACTTTGATGAGATATTTTCTCCTATTGTTAAAATGACTTCATCATAACTATTTTAAGTCTAGTAGCAGCTGAATATTTGCATCTTGAACAGTTAGATGTAAAGACAACCTTTTTCCATGGGGATTTGGAGGAAGAGATATATATGCAGCATCCACAAGGATATGAGGTAAAAGGGAAGGAGAAAATAGTGTGTAGGTTGAAGAAGAGCTTGTATGGCTTAAAACAGGCTCCAAGGTAGTGGTATCTAAAATTTGACAGGTTTATGTCTGAACAAGGTTATGCTAGATGTCACTCTGATCATTGTGTTTATCTCAAAAGGCAAAATGATGGCAGCTATATTATATTGTTATTATATGTAGATGACATGCTTGTTGCAGGTTCTAACATGTAGGAAATAAATGCGCTCAAAAGAAAATTGGCAAACTCATTTGCAATGAAGGATTTGGGTGCTGCAAAACAAATCTTTGGTATGAGAATAACTATAGACAGGAAGAATTGTAAATCAACAATGTCTCAAAGTGAGTGCATAGAAAAGGTGTTGAAAAGGTTTAATATGCAGAATGCAAAACTAGTCAGTACACCTTTGGCTAGCCATTTCAAGTTAAGTAAGGAGGAGTGTCCCAAGACTTAGGAAGAAATGGCTCATATGTCTAAAGTTCCATATGCATCAGCAGTTGGAAGCTTAATGTATGCAATGGTTTGCACAAGGCCTGATATTGCACATGCAGTGGGAGTTGTAAGTAGGTACATGAACAATACAGGAAAAGAACATTGGATGGCGTTGAAGTGGATTCTTAGGTATTTGAGAGGTACCACAAATCAACCATTATGCTTTGGTGGTTCAAGAATTTCTCTATAGGGATATGTTGATGCAGATATGGCGGGTGATAGAGATAACAGGAGAAGCACAACATGGTATGTGTTTACTGTAGGTGGAACAATTGTCAGTTGGGTCTCAAAACTGCAAAGTTTTGTTGCACTCTCAACAATAGAAGCAGAGTATGTTGCTACTATAGAGGCTAATAAAGAAATGATTTGGTTACAAAGGTTTCTAGACAAATTGGGTAAGAAGCAAGAGTTGGGCAGGTTATACAGTGACAGCCAGAGTGCCATACATCTTGCAATGAACTCTACATTTCATTCCAAGACTAAGCATATACAGCTGAAGCACCATTTCATACGGTCAGCTTTGGAAGATGGATAGTTGAAGCTAGAAAAGATACACACTAGCCAGAATCCTACAGATATGTTAACAAAATTTGTAACCAGGGAGTAACTAAGAATCTGCTCAGCTTCAATCAGTATTCAAGTATGATGAAGAAGACGAGAAACAATCAGGTCCAAAGTGGAGTCATTGTCCATCAAATGAAGTAGTGGTGGAGTTGCTATAATCAGTCTCCAAGTGGGATATTGTTGGGTGTGGAGCCTGATTATCTTCTATATTCAAAGGTATCGCCGCGTTGGACCCCAGTTTGAATTGGGGCGGCAAAGCCGCCCATAAAATATTCGCTGCAGGGGGGGCAGTAGTGAACTTTTGGGAGCCGCCCCTTGGCGGGGGGATTGGGGGTAGTGCGCTCGAAGCTAAGAATAGATGTAAAATTGCCTTGTAAAATGTTGTAATTTCATAGTCAATCTGGGTCGTTCATTAGGAGGAGATCTGAGGGTAGAAGTTATGTTTAATTTAAAGTTTTTTTTCCCTAGAAGGCACCCCCTCTCTATATATGAGGGAATTGTATTGCGTCTATGTCGATCTGTATTCTAGGTGAGGAAGAGAGAGGAGATTGAGAGCGAAGAGGGAATTACAATGGATATTACCAAAAGCCCGAGGAGAGAAGGCGAACAAACAGGGCCGATAGGCTTAAAATCCATCCAATGGAAGAATAGAGAGGGAGGACAGAGAGAGAGCAAGAGAAAGTAGAAGACAGAGAGTAAGAGGGAGAGTCTTTGCAGTCTTTTAGACTCAAGGATTTTGAGTAAATCCTTGTTGTTATGTCACTGTTTTGTTGAGACTCTATTCGAGCTCACACTTGTAATATTCTGCTCTTAAAGACATAATATAGAGGTCAACACTGAAAGCTGGACCAGGAGATGTAGCCAGGAAGTCTAGTGAACTCCTTGATTATTTTGTTGTGTTGATGTGTATGTTTATTATGTTTTATAATTGTTCATTGTCTAAATTATTCGCAATATTTTCGATCCATTGCACTAAATAATATAGGCATTCCTGCACATGAGTCTTTAATACCTTAATATTGATTTAAGATCTCATTTTTAGATCATACAGTAAGGATTCTTCATACATCCACTTATTTATAAACCCTCTGAACAATAGTAGTTGAAAGCCTTGTCAATCTAAGAGCGTCTATGTATGTCTTGAGTGAATAAGATTTGATTCAGTCATCCGATTTGATCCAAATACATTCCCATAATTGAGAGAACCATTGAGGGATTTTTATATGTTACCAGGCATCTTCGAGCTACAACCTAGAAGAGTTTCCTGGAGTGCTAATAGGGAATACTAATAATTTAGCTGATAAATTGAGGAGATTGAAGGAATAGATAAGGAGTTATGAGGCAGATAATGATCAGATCATATAGGCACAAGAGAAGCAAGCATAGGTCAATGCTATACTTCTTCACAGTTTTTTAGAACTGCAACGACAAGGGCCACTTTGAATCAACCATGTACATGCGGATGGGACTAATGGAGCATATGGCAGTAGATCCTCTGGTAGACACAGGTCGTTTAGATCTAACATAGTGAGAGATGGCAGGTTTTTGGACACTCTAGAAAGGAGGGGCGATGAGTACAGGTATTATTCTAGTTCTGGTTCTGATCAACATCATGTTCATCGTCGCCATCATCCTTACAGGAAGAATGATAGAGGATACTTACCAGATGAATTCAAGAAAGAAAAACCACTTAATTTTGATGGAGATGTGAAGAAGATGGAAGATGAAAAGGCTTGGATACTTGGGATGAACAAATTATTTGAGTTGCGAGAGTACACATATAACATGAAGGTTATAATAATTATCTTCAACTTGAAAGATAAAGTAGACATATAGTGGGAAGATGTTAAGTGGGTTAGAGACATCAGGAAATATGACTTGAGTTGGTAGGAATTCAAGAGGCTTTTCATAAAGAAGTACTTGTCAGAACATTACTACGAGAGTAAGGGTAAAGAATTCTATGAGTTAAGGATGGGATCAATGACAAATGAAGAGTACATGACCAAGATTTTAGAGGTATTGAGGTATGTGCCATATCTTACTGATGATAAGGCTAAAATTCAAAGATTGTTCAGTGGTTTTCCATTAGTATTTAGAGATCGGATTGAGTATGATGAGCCTCAGTCACTTGAGGAGGTCATTGGGAAACTAAAGCATTGTTATTAGTAATCAAAGAGTATGAATGAATCTCAAAATGGTTGGAAGGGAAAAGGAAAAGTTAGAGGTAAATGGTAGCCTGAGAGGACAAGGCCTTGGAATTCATATGGGAAGGAAAATATGGCACCGCAAAAGATATTTAATTTAGCTAGACAGGGACATGTGTCACAACAACAACAACATCAACATAGAGGTGAGGTCACTAGTCGGTTTGAGCGTGGACATGTGGTGAGGAACACCTTAGGAGATATTTTTCGTAGCATCAGGGTGGAAGGCTTAAAAGATACAGTGTACAAGAGGCGCAGACTATTGGAGATGTAGGCCATAGTATTCCTCACATCTATGCAATAGTGGACAACAATCAAGCAAAACATCAGACATCTATCATTGAAATGGATGGTAAGATTTGTGATCAAGTTATTTCTATTTTTATTGACCCTAGATCTAATTATAGCTATGTTAGTCTTGACTTGGTGGATAAGTGTTGTTTGAATAAGGAATTGCATGTAGAGTCTTGGCTAGTGCAGTTCGCTACAGGTATAAATAAGCGAGTTCATCATTGGGTAAGAGCCTACCCATTTGCTTTAAATGGTATGCCTACAACAAAACATTCGAATGCATTACCGTTGGGATCATATAGTATGTTGTTTGGCATGGATTGGTTGTATCCGTTATCCCCTATAATATCCCAGTCTGAGGAGGAGATCGAAAGAGGTAACATCAAGCCATTTGCAGTTCAGCAACTAACCTTGCTAAACTAGAGAGGGATCTCTCTAAGGATTTCTCAGTCAATGACTGGAAGAGAAATGGATTTTAGTCTAGATATAACAATTTTAGATGAGTTTTTGAAAATTTATGGGGTTTAGTTTGTTGGACTAGAGATGAGAAAGAACAATTAGGTTAGGGTCTCAAAGGTTTACAGTAACATGCATTAAAGGAGAAAGATAACAATGTATTGTGATAGATTTAAGATTTTGGTCAATGTAGTGTAGGGTATGAAAGCTTAAGAAATCATAATGAGCATGTATTACCATGAATTCATTAGTCTAGAGGAAGAAATACACAAACATGATTTTCCACATAAACAAAGCGTTGAATCTAAAGAATTTTGCCTATATAACTGTAAGGAAAATAACTGAGGAAAGAAAACCATGTTAAGGGAGATGAATTGACTCATAAGAAATTGATATACAAGAGAAACAACACCACAAACTCAATGCACAAGTATTCTTGAAAATAGATGCAACTGCTTCTTGATTAACTACAAGTCCTGTCCTCTGAAGTCCAACCCTTCTCTCTGAATGAGAAATGGTACATATAGATTATAATAAACCATTTCCCCACCTTTAGGGGTCGAAGCCCTAAGTGGTGGAACAATTCCCAAGGATCTATCAACCAACAAGAGAGAGTGAGAAGGTCAAAAACAAACTCTCCTTTTAGACTTTGATTTGAGTTTTGCTTCATGTATGAGGCCTAATTAAACACAAAAACAACCTACCATACTAATTTTTTTCATAATTACATCATTAAGAATTTAAAATATTGAAATTACATCATAAAACCAAGATCTGGCAAAAATACGCTGAGAAAGACTCCTAGAGGCAAAATCGCAATGCATTTAGGTAAAAGCACAATGCATTCAGGCAAAAGTGTGGCTCCATATTGCAGGAGGATTTTGGAAGCCTTTCTGAAGTCAAATTTGAAATTTGAGAGAACAGTAAACTAGAATTTCTTGTCTAGTTTCCAGAACATCTTGAATTTTTGAAAATGACCCATGGGAAGGCCTTCAAAAGTTGATTATCCCAAGGTGTCTCCATAAGCACTAGGTCTGCTTCAGAATAGTGGCAAAAAACGACTTTTTGACCTGTTTTTTGGCTTTTTCTCACAATTTATCTTTCAACAAGCTTGCAAAAGTGGTTATCTAATAAGTATAGGTGATTTTCTATCCAAGAATACAACATTTTTTTCATTTGGCGGTTTGTAGAGAAATCACAATGCCAAGGCACTGCGCTTATAGTTGCGATTGTGTTTTTAAAACAAACAAAAAACATCAAAATTTTGAAAATGACAAAAATTTCTCCAAATCTTCTCAAAATTTCTGAGTGAAGCTATAATATGATATGCTATGCCATGAGGGAGGCCTCAACAAGTAAATCAATATTTTCCTTGTCCTTTTGGCTTGTTAGGGATTCCTTGAGCTTCTTCTTCAAATGCTTGATTTTGACTTGTGATATTTTTTTCTTGTGTAGTAATTCATAGCCATATTCCTTTGCAAGTTATTGTCCCAGATTGCCTTCTTGAGGAGCTTCTCCAGGTGTCCATCGACCTTACCAAGCTAGTATACCCTATCTTCATTGATTTCTCTAGTGATTAGGTCATCTACAATAATCTATTCTTTTGGTGGAGAAACCTCCCTTTGTAGCTCAAGGGCTCCCTTGGATGCTCTTGTTCTTGGTCTCCCTAATGTACTTTGCTTTTCTTTACCTTTTGACACTTTCAATTTAGCCACTTCTTTGCCCTTTACATCTTCCTTATTTGAAAAAGCTTATTGTTTATCTTGGATCATTTGGTTCAATTTTAATTGCATGTTCTTTTGTTGCAAGCATGCCATTGAAGAATTTTCCTCTATCAACTTTCCTTCGAACCTCTTGATCTCAGCCTCCTTATTCCTTATGATCTGATATTCAATTCGACCCTCATATTATTTCTCCATATCTAACACATTTGTACTTGGATGAGAGAATTCCTCATGTTGTGAGGAAGCTCTCTGTTCACCTACTATAGGTTTGGCCATTTCAACAATCCTTTGAGAAAACACAAGACTGTCACCTCTGGAGTATGTATAAAACACTTATGCCCTATCTTTCCTCTTGGTTGGCTTGCTTGAAGAAGCAACGTCTTGCTGCATTGGTGAGTTGAAGGTATTGTTTCATCACTATACCTAGCTAAAGAAGATGGAGGAAAAGCTGAACATGAAAAGTGATCCCAAGACAAATTTTCCTGTGCTAATTGATGACAAACTAGCACTTTCACTAAGCCATGGTGAAACAAACTATTATGGTGATTCTCTCCTAGATTTTGTACCTTTTCTGTCATTTTAATCATACTTTTGTACAGATAATGAGACAAATTGATTTTCTGAACACCGGTGAAATGCATCAAAATCTTTATGTGGTACTTATACAACCTTGAATACCTGCCCTCACATGTGAAGTACTTCATGATCATTTTCATGAGAAGGGTATATCTTTCTGTTGTGGCCACCAACAACCCCCCTCTTTATATAGTGTTATTGCTACTACTAAATAAGTGGGGACCCTTAGTCAAAAATTAAAAAAAAAATCAATTAGTGCTTATACTTCCTTTTGAATAAAGCTTACCATCATGGACTTAGGAAAATACCTTTGAAAAATCTAAAAATCTTAAGTTTCATGATAAAGGAAGTAAAGTCACTCCTTAAGAAATATCGCATCGTGCAAAAAAATGATGCGATGCCTTCTTATGAGCTAAAAAATGCGAGATTGCGATGCGAAACTCCATCGCATCGCATGCATCAATGAGCACTCACGTTGGAAAACCTCAAAATCGCCGATATGCAATATCGCATATCGCATATCGCAAAAACACATAAAATACACATAACGATTAAACAATCTTGCAATATTGCAATCATGCGATCCTACGATCGTGCGATCTTACAATCTTGCGATATAGAGATAATGCGATGCAGCAAAAATTGCAATAATACAATGCTGCGATCTGCGATACTGCGATGCAAATCGCAGAATCATTCCATCGTAGATTTTCATGGCTCAATATTCAAGAAAAAGCTTTTTCCATAAACCAAGAATTGATCATGCGTTTTAATGTTAATTAATGAATTATATGCCAGTTGTTAATAAAATATGGTTTTGTGTTTATCAAGGAGCCAGTTCACGTAAGGTGGCGTGTTTTTCCATATCTTTGCCATTTAAAGCTTTCCTGTCATTATTTTATCATTACTTTCACCTCATTTGTAAACTGCAGGAACGAAGAACAAAAGGTTATACAAGACAGTATGCAGGATACTATGAGGAAGAAAGGTAGGAATCCAATTTCCATCTAGGAAGGCGCACCTAATCTGCTTGGGAAAAATAATCCTAAGGTAATGGGATTTGCGGCTACTACAGGCCCATCAAGGTCGGCTAAAACATCAGTTACAGAGTTAGCTCATTCATTCCTGCATTGGAAAGCAGCAAGGCCCCAAATTCTCACATACATGGATAGTGTTGATGATAGAGATGAACAATTTAATACTCAGGTCAAGAGCTTACGGAATCATAATCTTCACAAAGCTTGAGCTTTATATCTCCCAAAAGGTGCAAAAGGCGAAAAATGCATCAAGGAAGCCCGAATCAAGAAACAAAGGCAGTTTTCGATGCCTGATTAGCGCCTAGTGCTAATCGTGCATTTCTGAGAAAATTGCTCAAAAAGGAAAGCTTCCAATTGCTCAGTTATCTGCAAACCCCAAAAAATTGCAAGAGGCCACGCTAGAAACAGAAAGCTAAAGAAAAGGCAGAAGCAATTTCAGGGTTAATCAAGTTAAATTGGGCATACATGGTAAAGTCACATAGTCAGCGGATGATTCCCAAATACGTCATCAATTCTGCTGAAACGATGGAGCCATATCTTGCTAATTCCGTTTCTCGGCACAATTATAAGTTGAAGCCGGTCGACCAACTCTTCTCAGGAAATGATGAATGCTTGCGATATTAAGGAGCAAATACAAGTATAGTTAGATGTTATATTTAATTTTAGAAATAGTTTTATTTTATTTTTCTTAGAAAAAGGACGGTCATTTAAACCGCATCCTGAATTTTTGTAATAAGTTATTTTTAGTTTTAGTTAGTAGTATTTAAACCCTTCTCATGCATTTAGAGAAGGGTCCAAAAATTTGTCAAAAACTTGTCCTCAGAACATGACTTTTGCACCCTCCAATGAGGTTTTGATGAATGAATGGCAGGGATTTTTTAATGTTTGAATTTATTATATTTCTACTGATATTGCACTTTTGTACTCTTCGTGGATGTTAGATCAAGGAGAGTAAATCATTGTCGCTTGAAGCTTGATGAGTTGACTAGTTATAATTGTACTTTATCTCTTAACCATTTCTGCTTTGGTTAAAGTGATATTAGTTTTAGTTGTTTATATATTAATGCGTGAATGCCTGAGTTATCATTTGGAACTTTTGTATGGTGATAGCTATTTATTTATGCTTAATGTATGAATAGCTCATTATGCGATATGTTCTTCACAACTGTTTCGTCTAACTTTTTATACGAAGTGGTTCATTTTTATTGAATTTTTTTCTCATAATAGCTGAATGATCTTTAATACCAGTTGTTATTTGAAATCTTTTTAGGTCGCATAATAGAAGAATTACACCCCGGGTTAGTATAGACTTAGATGTTTTCTGCTTATTAGAATACAATAGCATAGCACTATATTAAAGTTAGAGTTAGAACATCTTAATTAGGAATCATTAGATCAGAAACATCAAATTCTACAAACACACACTCATAAATTGGGAAACTGGTGCCATATCCCCAGTCGAACCTGCTATACCAAATGGATAAGGAGCTGCCAACCAAGGTCCAAACCGGGTAGGTATCCCCTTTGTTGTAGACCCGATTTTCGGATCTTCAACATATTTGGCACTAGAAGGAGGGCTGAACTATGAATGGCAAGAAAATATAAATCTAAGTACCATTCTGAGAGTAAATCGCCCTCACCATCTCCCCCGACTTCTCCATTACACTTAAAACTAGAGTTGGAAGTCACTGGAGCATCAACCGCTGCTACAAACCCTAAAATTTTAGAACAATCTACTAACGAACCTCCTAAAGTCGAGTCTCTGATTCACAAACTTCAGCGATTTTCTATTTCTCCTCAAAGATCTGATAAATCTCAAGGCAGTGTGACCTCGCAATATAACCTTGCTCAACCCCTGACCAGATTAAAGAGTGAAAATTTTGGCATTCAACCAACTGAATTACCTCTACCCAAAAGAAAAAGAGCAAGGAAATCACCTAAAGAGTCCAATAGTGAGGCTCTTTCATCATCATCATCCATCTCAACCTCTCCACTGCAAAGTCAACCATCCACTCCCCCACTTCAGATCATCGTTCATCCACCCACTTGAACCCTCACAACTCCTCCTAAATCATCTGCAATCGTAATACCCTCATCTTCCCAACCGCAGGGATCATCTTCTGCACTTTCCTCTGTTAGTAGATCAGCGATGGCCCAAACTCCATGGAACAACCCTGGGGCAGTCTTAATGCCTGCACCCTTTAGTCAAATACCGGCCCATCCTGAGAAATGGCTGCGTAAGTTTAATCATGAGGCATGCATGCTAGCAGAAGAGCATATAAACAACTTTATGCTATCCATTAATCTCAATGGAGTGACCAATGAAGATGCTGTTGTTCAACTTTTTCCTTATACTTTGCAAGGAACAGGCGGATCATGGTATTTCTCATTACCCTCTGGATCTATCACTAGTTGGGACATCTTCCAAGAACAATTCCTGACCAAGTTTGGTGATGATAGGTCTATGGCAACGCTAATCAATGACCTATCCAACCTTAGGGAAGAATTAAGGGAACCTATCAAAGATTTCAATTTACGGTCCAATAAAATCTTAAACAAAATTCCTACTACTTCTCAGCCTAGTGAAGAAGTGTGAAGTGAATGGTATATCACTGCTTTACCATCGAACATAGAAATCTTCGTGGACATGGCTAATAAAACAAATTTAGCCGAAAACATGAAAGAAGCAATAGCAGTAGAGAAACGTATAATAGCCCTAGAGAAGAAATCTGCGATAGAGGAACGGAAATCTAAGAAAGTCACCTTCAAAGAAGATTCCAAGAAGAAACACGCAAAAGATCCAGTCGATTTGGAAGGATTGCAAAAAGTTCTAAAGACCATGTCCAATGAAATGGTCGACATCAAAAAACAAGTAGCAGAAACTTCTTCAAAAAAGCCCTATAGAGCTTTTAAAAGAAGCCCTTCAATGGATTCAAAGCTTCCCAATGCTATTTTAATCGCTGAATCCGAAAAAGAGGAAGAGGAAATTGCCACTGAAGGGAAAATCGATGAAGAAGAAGTTGTAGAATTACAAGGAATGTGGGATTTCATCCTCCCACAAGAAGAAGATCAAGAAGTATTCCCAGTTAGCACACGCAGTAGAAATCAACTTGATCCTCCCCAAACTATCCCCAAGCCAAAGAGCGCAAGCTTTGCAACAAAGGATAAAGTCGCAACAAAGAAAACGACATCTAAAGCAACTCAAACCAGCCCAGTCCAAACAGATTCATCAACTCCATCTAAAATGCTGATCATTTCGGATGAAATGGAGTACAATATTATAGAAGACATGAAAACTACTAGGGCCAATATCACTCTTTACAATTTGAGCAAGTTAAAGCACCAACAAAAGATAATGTTGAAAGAATTACATGCTGTTCCAGTTGCACCTTTTTCGGCCGTTGTACTTTCTCAAGCTTGCCATAACATGGGAAGGCCTCCAATTAATGCGACCAACAAGATTGATCCAACTGACATCTCTTTAATTGGAGGAAGATCGAGATCTCATACTCCCCCGTTTATCCTTATGAAATTTTCAATAAGAATGTACATAATTGCTTAGTGGATTCTGGAGCTTCATCGAATATTTTACCAAAGTCCATATGTACTAAGTTAAACGCTCAACCATAGAAATCCACTGTGCGCATATTTTAGTTAGATCGATCGCAAGTCGAAGTGATTGGCGAACTAAATCAAGTAACCATAAGGCTGTCATCCAACCCAAAGGTATGTCAAGTTATTGACATTTTAGTTGTTGATATTCCAGAATTTTATGGCTTAATTCTTAGCAGGGATTGGTCAAAGACACTTCATGGATACTTTGCAACTGACTGGTCGCACATGTGGCTACCCTACAATGGTAAACCAAATCAAATAAAAGTTGAACGAGAACTACATCAGAAATACATAGTAACAGAATTAGAGGAGGAAAATGAACCAGTAGCATATAACAATAGAATTATTGGCAATTACTCAGTGGATTCTTTCCTCGGAAATTTTAATGCTCATACGTCACCTTATTTAGAACATTCTGTTTTATCCCAAGTCGGAATTTTTTCTCAAACGGATAGTTCAAAATGTATCAATTTTTTAGATAGTCCTGTAAATAAATCTTTGTTTTGGAAATTATTTTTTGATGGTTCTAAATCTAACGAAGGAGCAGGAGAAGGATGCATACTAATTAGTCCATAAGGAGATAAAATTATGTTAACATGCAGACTCGAATTTGATTGCACTAACAATACAACAGAATATGAGGCTTTAGTCCAAGGATTGTACAAAGAAATCAGGTTAAACGTCAAGTACCTCCAAGTTTTTGGAGACTCTGAAATTGTAGTTAGATAGGTACGTAATGCTATACACTGCTTATCAGGTCATTTAAAACATTATCAATCGTTAGATCAAGATCTGATTGAGCATTTTATAGCATTTAATATTTCATTGATTCCCAGACTCCAAAATGCAAGTGTGGACCTTTTAGCCAACGTAGCTTCTAAGCTCATTCCTTCAGAAGATTTTAGTCCAGATAGATTCTCAATAGAATTAATATTTGGACCTTCTATTCCTGATAACATCACAAATTGGAGAATATTCAACGACGATCTTGATATCATGAATTTCCTCACATCTAAAGGATCCTACTCCAACCAAATAATTGACGAAGACCAACATGATCGACAATTGCAACAAGATAGCACTAATAATGCTATACCTAAGTCAGTGGTCAAGTTAGAAGACTTGTACGATTTGAAATATCAGTTTAAAAGGTCTACCAATTCAAAACTCCAAAGTTCAACTTTGAATTATGAATTAGTAAACCTAGGAACCGATGCCAAACTACAAAACATTAATATAGGCCTCAACCTAGCCCCTGAAGAAAAGTCAACATATATTTGTCTTTTGAGACAATATAAAAACGTTTTTGCTTGGAACTATGACGAACTCAAAACGTACGACACTTCCATCATCCAGCATACTATTCCAATGATCGATAATGAAAAACCTGTCCAACAAAAATTGAGAAAGATCCATCCGAATTTAGAAAATCAGATAAAGACCGAACTCAATAAGTTATTGAAATCCAAAATAATCTTTCCCGCCAGACATTCTAAATGGGTTTCCAATATGGTACCTTTTAGAAAGAAAAATGGAGATATTAGAATTTACATTGACTTTTGAAACCTTAACAAGGCCTGCCAAAAAGATAATTTTCCTTTACCACCTATGGAACAAATATTGCAGGCAGTGGCGGGCTCAGAATTAATGTCTTTCTTGGATGGATTTTTAGGATACAATCAAGTGTTGGTACAACCTGATGATCAATTAAAAACCACATTCAAAACTAAATGGGGCACATACGCATATCGAAAGATGCCATTTGGTTTGATTAATGCTGGTGCCACATTTTAGAGAGCCATGGACATCACATTCAAAGGTTTAGTCAATAAATTTGTAGTAATTTATTTGGATGATATAACCATGTATTCCAAGAAGCGAAGCAACCATATTAGAGATTTAAAACAAATATTCCAACGTTGTTTAAGGTATGGAATTTCACTTAAATCGAAAAAATATTTTTTCACATTAAGTGAAGGGAAACTTCTAGGATTCATAGTGTCAAAATCTGGAATTCACATCGATTCCTACAGAATCAAAGAAATTTATGAAATATCCTTGCTTCACAACAAAAAATCCATGCAATCTTTCCTTGGTCAGATCAACTTTGTAAAGAGATTTGTTCTAGATTTTTCAAGAATCGTGTCTCCTTTACAAGCCATGATTAAAAAGAACTAAAATTTTAAATGGGGCCAAGATGAACACGAAGCATTCAACCTGATCAAACAAGCTATTATTAATGATCCATCTTTAGCAACTCCAAATTTTTCAAAGCCTTTTGTTTTATATACATTTGCCTCAGATAGGTCATATACTGCGATACTCACTCAAGCGAATCAAGAAAAGGCGGAAGCCCCAATTTCTTTTTTCAGTTAAAATTTACAGGGTGCTGAATTAAATTATTTCGATGTGGAGAAATAGGCTTATGCTATTTTCAAAGCAATCAAATATTTTAGACCTTTTCTACTCAAAACCCATACTAAAATTATAGTATCGTTTCCAGCAGTAAGGAATCTTCTAATACAGAAGGATGTGGGTGAGAAAAGGGCCAATTGGGTTACTGCCTTACAAGAATATGATGTAGAAATCAAACCAACAAACATTGTAAAAGGTCAAGGCTTTTGCAAAATGCTGGCTGAAGCGTCGTGAATTTTTGAAAATCCATCTATAGAGGTACAAATGTGTGAGGTAAGCCTAAACGATGCTGAGTCATTATACACCGATAACATTTATTATCTTAAGAGCGGATATGCTCCTTCACACCTCGACCATACTAGGAAAAGAGCTCTAAGGTTGAAAGCCAAACAATGTCAGCTCATAAATGATATTCTTTTTAGAATAAATTATGATTCTGTTCTCCTTAGATGTCTTGATAAATCTGAAGCTGAAAAAGTTTTGCAGGAACTCCACGATGGGCCGGTAGGCGGACACTATGCTGGAGATGCTACTGCACATAAAATCTTACGTGCAGGCTATTACTAGCCCACATTATTCAAAGACTCGCACAGTTACGTGAGGAAATGTCAAGTCTGCCAAGCTACTACTAAGAGACAAAATAAGCCATCCTTGCCACAACAACCAGTTAACATTGAGCAACCTTTCAGTCAATGGGGATTGGACATAATAGGTGAGATCGTTCCTCACTCTTCTAAGAAGCATAGATATATCGTTACAGCAACAGATTATTTTGCTAAGTGGGTAGAAGCAGTTCCACTCAAGACGACTAATGTTGAAAATATCATTGAGTTCATAGATCAATTTATAATCACCAGGTTTGGATTGCCTTCCGCTTTAATGTTTGATAATGCATCATACTTTTCTGGAAATGCAATGACTGAATTTGCACTTAAAAGAGGATTTAAACTTAAATATCCGGCCAATTATTACCCACAGGGCAATGGGTTAGCTGAGTCTACAAATAAAAACCTAATTAGGATTATCAAAAGAACAGTTGACCAAAATCATAAAAATTGACATAAGTCTTTAATATATGCTTTGTGGGCAGACCGAATAACGCAAAAAGCTTCCATCGACACTTCTCCCTTTAATTTAGTTTATGGGAAAGAAGTAGTTCTTCCGACTCATTTGGCAATTCCGTCTTTGTCTCTAGTTCAATACATTGATGAAGTACTAACTTCTTCCCTACAACTAAGACAAATGGAAATAATCAAATTAGAAGAACAACAAGAACAGGCTAAGAAAACCCATGCTCATCATCAAGCACTAGTAAAATCCTCTTTTGATTCAAACATAATGACCAGAAAATATTTTCAGATAGGAGATTTAGTTTTAAAATGGGACAAGGCTCATGAAGAGAAAGGGAAACATACAAAATTTCAAGGAATGTGGCTTGGTCCTTTTCAAATTGTAGAAGTCATAGGTCCATCAACGTTTATGTTACACAATTTAGCAGGTAAAAGAGACTCTTTGCCTGTTAACGCACAAATTCTCAAGAAATATTTCCATAGAAGATTATTCTTCTATTTTTGTAGAGTAATTGTTTTTCTTTTCATAATAAAACCAGTTGTGAATGGTTACATTAGGCATTTACGAATAAGATACCAATTCTCTTTCAGATTTTGATTTTTCGCTTGTATAAATAGCAAAT
>APFE031126635.1:388487-410969 GCA_000404065.3 Pinus taeda
CCGAGATAGACCGGAGAGAGCCCTCTCCTGCTCCGTAGGGCTAGCTACGAGGCTAAGTGGTTTGATGTTGCCTTGGAGTTTACCTTTTTCAGCCTGAGGTGAAATTTCAAGCGCTAACATATTGGTGACCATACTGGGGAGAACATTGGACTTGTTGATTGTCTTGTCCCAGTACATGAAATCAAATTGCAGATCTGATGTTGATGGTGGACAGCAGTCAGACACATATGTAGGCTGAACCATTCACATGGCGACTCCAATTCGATCCAGACATTCCAGTGTTCGCTAATTCATTCATGCAATGGTGGGGTATGTGGAAAACCCTGCACTTTGTGAAGCTCTAAACGAAGTTAGAGAGTGGTTAGTGGATATTGAAACTAATGAAGAATTTTTCAGTACCTTCTTTCAATGTTTGAAATCTCCGAAGTTTCATTTTGAAGCTAAAACTTGTGTCTATGAGTTAGTGGTTGAAAGAATTGAGAGGGAGATTCAATATTTACATGAGAAGATCCAATCATACGATTTCCAAGACCCTAAAAAGTTCTTGGAAATCCTTCCTCCATTAAAACAAGAAATAACAGACTTGCCTACAGATGTTTACATTGACAATGTGTAGATGGAAGTATGTATTGCAGAGTTGGGGCAGCCAATAGAGTCCGGCTTCCACGATCCAATGGCAGCATACATGGACATTTTTTTCCAGTTTGATTGATAGATCAGGCTGTCTTTTCTATGACTAGGGTCATTACGTGCATGAAAGGTTGCTAGCAATTACATATATGTCCTGGTGGAAGCATTCTCGAGCGGCATCACTCTCAGGTTTACTTGAATGGTTAATTTGGCATTTTAGTATTACCTGATCTATTGTTTGTACAACAGATTAGGGTAGATGTTGTAAATAAATAAGCAGCCGAAAGGCAACATTTTGTTCCAGTTTCATTACAATTTAGTTTGAAGTTTGCCGAATTAGTCTTTCAATCAATTCAGTTAGTTTCCAGTTAATAAGTTGAGTCAGAGTCTTGTGTCGTTTGCCGAAATAATGACTCCATCGCCCAATGGTTGAAAGCACTGGTTTGCTCTCCCAGAGGTCTAAGGTTCTTGGCATCTCCAAAGAGCTACCATCCCCATTGGAGCCAATGTTAGTGTCAGTCTTTCTAGCCTTCCTCCAGTGATCAAATATGCTCTTACAAAGTGATTTTGAAGTGTCAAGGTCAAATTTTTTCATTTCAGTGAGTCTTCAAGCAAAATTTGGTCACTAGGCATTAGGTCTAGGGTTTGCTCTCACTCTTTTCAAAGTTTCCGAAATGCCAATCTATGTCACTATTCAGGTGAGTCTATCATCATTCATAGGGTTTTCATTATCATGTCAATGTCTAATGAGTCATTTTACACCTTGTTCATGCTTCAGTTGCGCCTAGGCAAGGTCATTTCCCTCTCCCAGGGTTTTGAAAGCTAATTTCTCTTGGATGGCCAAATCATTAGCAAAACTTGTATCCAGATGTTCATACACCTTCCCCTATCCTTCATGTACCTTATCAAACACTTCCCATCTCTGAGATCCCCCAAATTCCTCATTTTTTCACAAACCCTAGTTTCTAGCTACAACCTGTCAATTTTCTAGGTTGGGCCTGTGTTTTACCTTTTTGGACCCCTTCCCCTCTCTCAATCTCTGAGATTCCACTTTCCCCTACTTCCTAACATCCCTCCCTACTTTCAAAAATTTCCCCAAGAATTTAGAAGCCCCTTATCCCCTTCATTTCACTTCATTTCGACAAAATTCCTTGTTTCACACATCGGGATAAGTTTCACTAAAATGGTGTTTCAGAGCAATAAAAGATGAATTTGGGAAAACTGAGAGAGGTTTGTGTCCACACCATGCCAAAGAAGAAAAATCTCCACTTTTTGCACAGGTGTCATGGTTTTAGAGAAATGTCAAAATTACAATTGCCAGATCCAAGGAGGTTGGCCAAGGCATTAAAACGAAGAAAAAGGCCCGATCCACTCCAAATTTTTGCCAAAGCCTCTTTGAATGAGCATGGTACTTGATTGGGGACTCCCAGCCCAAATTTCAAGAAATTTGGAGAAAATTTTGTCAATTGTGAATTTTTTGTGCCACACAAAGGTTTTCTTCCCCAACGAGTCGCGCAACGTGCGGGACCCTTTCGATTGGGAGGTCCATTTCAGGAAAGGTTTGCATTTTTGGATTTTTCATGCAAAAATACACTTGCTCAGCAAAGACCAAGAAATTTCACCAAGTGTTGAGCCTCCAGAAGGTCAAAAAACAAGCAAAAAATGACTTTCTGCCACCTTTTTGACACACAAGAAGCAGTCTTGGGAGATTGCAATTTTGAAGGGGCAAATGGACACCAAATTCAGAAATTCCACTTGGGTTGGAAAGTAGACATCCAGAAATTTCCAACAAGCCCACGGTTTCCGCATTTGGACACCTGGAAGTGCCTCAAAAACTGATCCAAAGGTGCGTGACCCGTTGGGCAATTTTCACAGAAATTGTACCTATAGCTCAGCAAAACGCAGTTTTGACTAGGTTTCACTTTTTGGAGTGGATTTTGATCCTCCTTGATGTAAATGATGTAATTTTATGATATTTTGACACTCATTTATCTCTTCTATAAGATTCATTCATGAGATAGGCAAAAATTTAATGAATGTATTGGTTTCCTAGCTTATAGAGGCAAGTTGTTTTGACTGCCTAGATTTTAGTGCTCAGTTTGGAATTGGTTGAAACAGCTCCTAGGATAGTGAGCTCGACCCCTAGAGTCAAGGAAAGATGTTAGCTTGCCTATATTATGTACTTTCATAGTCATTTTCATGGTTGGACTCTTGAGGGAGAAAGCTTCTATTGTACTACTCATTGTATCTCTGCAATTTTTGGCTAAGGAAGACTAGGGTTTTGCCGTCGTTTTTGGGATTCCTGTGGTTACATGTATTGATGGTGTGTTTCTCTTTGTACTTGTACGTTTTTTTATGTGAATCATCTTCTTACTTTTTCTTCTGCAAATTACGCAAATGAAGTGTTAAGGTAGAATTCATGGTTGCTATGCTCTGCCTTTAAGTTGGCTTAATATCAATGTTTTCAGCTGTTTAAGGAGAATTCAAGGTGATTGCTTGCTCTCCTTAGCTCCTCACCATTCATTCTCAATCCATCCACATCTTTCAAAGGCATCAATACAGTCTCCTACCTTGTCCCAAAGAACCCCCTGCGAAAACTGTGTCCAATCCCCGCACCCAAAATTGCCTTTCCCCAATTTTCCACCAAAACCCTAAAAATCCCAAATCAAACCTTTTTATCAGTTTAATAGCCTAAAATCATTGTTCTTTATTGGTCATCTCCGCCCGTTGAAGATCTTTTCCGAGATAGACCGGAGAGAGCCCTCTCCTGCCCCGTAGGGCTAGCTACGAGGCTAAGTGGTTTGATGTTGCCTTGGAGTTTACCTTTTTCAGCCTGAGGTGAAATTTCAAGCGCTAACAGGTACGATGTTCAATTATTGGAGTATCTTTAGGAGGTATTCCAGGGCCAAGTCTAGGCCTAAGATCATATCTCTTGTTCAACTCTGCAATTAAAAATTCAGAGAAGGCATGGTTTTAGAAACCTATGAGGATTCTTGATCTTCTTGAACTTGATTTTGTTGTGAGAGAGGAATAATGACTGTTTGATTAGAAGAAGTGTCGATGTTATTGATGTCTTCAGTAATAGTCATAGTATTTTCATCAGGCTGCTGGTCATCTATCAGTAGAGGAGTGGGAACCTGCTGATCATTACTAGGTCTCTGAAGAATTTCTAATTGTGGATTCCTTTTATACTGACCTTGATTTTGATTTTTGGGTCTAGTAACTATTTGTTGAATTGTCCTAGGTTGAGTCTCAATCTTGGAAATTCTATTAGATACATTTCTAATAAGAGAAGTTATTTCATCTATTTTAGAATATTCAGTTTTAGTCTTAGAAGAATTAGAGGAACTAGAGGCTTATTGAATGGATTTGAGCTTTCTTTGGGCCTTTTCCTCTTTAGCTTTCAAGGAAGTTGAAGCATCACTATTTGCTTCCACCTCTATAGCATTTTTTTGCATATCTTCAAGAGTTCTTGAAGTTATCTCTCTTAGCATTACAACAAAGTCATATTCAAAGGCTTTAGAAAACCTAGACTTAGTTGCTGCAATAGGGGGTTTACAATGAGGGGACATCTTATGATAAAGTTTGTTGAACCTTTTGATAAAATCAGATACAGGTCACCAAAGTTTTGTTTAATTTCTTCAAATTCAATTAGAAAGTAAAGAGGATCTTTCTTTACATCCCATTGGTTTTTAAATATGTTTGTAAGCTCTTCCCAATTTCTAATGGAATTTACAGGTAACTGCCTAAACCAGATTCTTACATTTCCTTCAAGTGACTGCACAAAAAATCTCATGTAAACATTTTCTTGTTCTATATTCATGTTTTCTACAAAGTCTAGAAAAGATTGAAGATGGTCTTCAGTAGTGGGACCTGTTTCTCCATTATACCTAGGAAGGTATTTCAAGTAACCAGCTGGGAATGCATCTAGGTTAGCAAGTAACACTAAAGCTGCATATCTAGCCTATACAATAGGTTGGAATGCCATAGTAGAAGGTGGTGCATGAGGTGTTTGTGTGGATGAAGAAGAAGATGAAGGAGAAGAAGATGAATAAGAGGAAGAAGAAGGTGATTGAGGGGGTGTGTGATTATGTGGAGGTGAAGAGGGAGGAGGTCTCCTGAATATCTTTAAAGGAGTCTGAAGAACTAACTTTGGGACCTCTGAATGAATACCCTATTTGGTTTCAAAGAGTGGATTTGTGTGTATAGAGATGGTGTCTTCAGGTTGTTCAAAAGTAGAAGCTTCAGGTCATTCAAAAGTGGAAGGGAATGAATAAGTGGTAGGGGATATGAAATCTGTGGGTTTGTATTAAGATAAATGAACGCCTAAGTCAGATTCAATTTTAGGTGATCCTGGTGGTAGAGGAGGTCCTTGATGTGTTTCAAAAGAATGAATTAGGAATGCTGAACCTAAATCAACTACCCTATCTAATAGTGTAGAAACCCTAGGAGGTATTTGTGTCCTATCAGGATTAGATGGAATATTACTAAAAGGATCAAATGATTCTAATTCTTCAGACTACAAGGCGAAAGAAGAAGAAGAAGATGGTTGTTGTCTCCTTTCATAGCTGGCCTTTCTTAGAAGTTTTTTAGGATCTGGCAAAGAATTAACAAAGTCAAATTCTAAATGAGATCTGATGTGCTTAAAAGGTGTCAGTTTGGGCTAGTGAGTCGCCAGGTGAAGGATTTTAATCTGTCTAGACCTTTAATCAACTTAAAGGAATAGAATGAATATCATTGTCCTAGGAAAACCTAATGGAATTTGAATCCTCAACAACGATGTCGGGCTGATGTTGTACCTCTGAGATAATAGTGGTTAGCTATCAATGCCAGAGCATCTAAGATAATTTCTTTGGGTGTTTTTGTTTTGATTTGGAAGACCAATGAATAAAATATATGTAACACTATAATGCCTAACCTTTTGAATAATATTAATCCCAAAGTAGAGGGTTGCTATAAAACTTCACACAATGAAATATCTTGCATAGTGGAGAGAATAAACAAAAAATAATATGATTATTACAATTTTCAGACAGAAAATTAAACAATCATAAGTGTGAAAACCTTTGACCGATGTTCATAAGGTTCAAGAGAATATGCTTATGCTTACAACAAGATGCTGATGATTTATTGATTCAAAGGGAATTAATTAAATAGATAGCTCATCAATCCATTATCTTTAATGATTATCACTTCAGAATCTTATAGGAGTAAATTGAGACACAATTATTCCTACCTAGGTATCTCCGTAAGACATCAGAATGTGAAGAAAAACATAATGTGTTACTGGAAAAACTTATAGGAAACACAAACTGTATAAAACTGAATTTAGAATCCTCTGCTTTGTATTAAGGGTCCAAAAATCTAGTACATCAGGTATTTACAAATGCTTCTTCAAGGGTGAACTCTCTTTCAATGGTCAACCTGGTTCAAGGTGAACAATGAACCCATAATAACTTGAGAAAAGAGTTATTTATACAACAGTAGGTCTAAGGAAAATATCCTAAACTGTTTTTACAAAAATGGATTTATTCAAGGAAAGGAAATATCTTCATGCAAGAACTTGATAGAGACAACGATTGAATTGATGCTTGCTGTCCCTATTATTTAGGTTCTGTTGGCTTTGGTCTTTGATATTTTTCCCTTTAAGCTACTTGGTTGTTTGATCTTCACGCTGGATGTCATATTCACTTATCACCTTTCATCTAATACTCTTTGACCTTGCTGACTTATCAATAACCTTTACTGGATTTTTACTTTTACTATACATTTCAAGTTTTTACTGTGTATTTCAACAATAAATCATTTAGTTTTTTTCATGTCTCAGCATCAGGTAGTTTGGATTGATCATCTGTTTGCCTTTCATTTTTTTCCTCTGTTTTAACTTTTACTGTGTAAATTGTTTGTTTTAACATTTACTATGTAAAATGACTTCTTTCTTCTCTATCTCTAGTTTAAACTTGATCTTCTATTTGTACACAAAGTTCTGATAAATGAATCCTTTTGAATATATTTGCTGAGAATCTTGGAGTAAATAGGTTTTCAACTAGTGTCAAAACTATTTATCTAATCTCTTGGTCTTCTTTTAATCACCTGCAAAATACAACAATTTATTAAGAAAAACACAGGCTGACACGGAGGCCCACAATGGCTTCATTTGAGTTGAAAGGTCTATGGATGGAGTCCGAAGCTTTTTTGGGAGGTAAACAATGGTTAAATCAGTTGCAGAGGCTTGGGGTAGCACAAACAAGGTTATAGGGTTTTACTGTGTAAACGAGTGAAAAGAGCGAAAGTGAGGGTTTTGGCGTTTAAACGGTTAACGATTAAATTTTTAAAATTTGGCACAAAGTGAACAATGGATGGTTTTACCGTACATGGGGAGTAGTTTCGGAGGCTCATCATATCGCTTTTGGCCGTGGGGTGATTTTTCTCCGAGGGCACGCGAGTTAACGAGGAAATGACATGTAACCACAAGGGGCCCGAGCAAAACCATGAATCTCGCATGCTTTCAAGTCGGTAAAGCTTGGAGATCGTGAGTGCGCAATATAGCTGTGGGTCGTTAGATCTGGGAGTAGATGATCAGATGACTATCGCATAGTCGAGATGCACGGAGGGAGCATGCATGGAGATTAGCAGGTTCGGGGGTTAATTACAAAGGGTTTGTAATTAATTTAATAAATAAAGAAAGTTTAAACACGTCGTGATGGGTTAAGGGAGTGGGACCGGGGTTTTAATTGTGGCGGGGTTTATTTAACCACATCAAGGGGGTGGGTTAAAAAGTTTAGTCGGGAAAATGGTGAATGGCGCAATTAAATTAATAAAGCGAGGGGAACATAAAACTTTAGTATAATGGGTTTTTAGGCTTATGGTGGACTTAGCTTTATAAAATGGAGGGGGTAATAAAGACTTAGGACAAAGGGGGTTTTATGGGTTTTTAGGGAAATTACAAGGGAAATTAATTCTTTCAAGGGGAATGGGTTTCACACTAGGAAAAATGAGTTTTAAGTAAGAAATGACCTTTGGAGTGTAAATTGCTAAGGGAAATGTGTGAAACCAAGGGAAAGGGGGAAAATGAAGGGAAAAGGGGATTTTGATAGGAAATGATGGGATGATGAGAAATTAGTAAGTATGTAGTGGGGAATAAAGTGAAATGAGGGGAAGTTAGTCAAATGAGATTGTGAACACCTTTTCACTTTCATAGCTGCCCCATGCACACTGAGACACATGATCAAGCATGGTAAATGTACTTCTGCATCTTTTCTTCTACCACCCATTTACTTACCTTAATATGTTTTATTCACTTAATTGGGTGCATTTAGTCTAGCAGACCCTTTCCTTTCCTTTTTCTTTTGAAAAGAAAACTATCTAATTCTAACCTTATAACATCCAAGGGCTCAGATTAAACTGATGAGCTCCTTATTATTTTCTACCTAACTACTGATTTGCCAAGATTAAATAGTTTGGCTAGATCTTTATTCTCTAACTATAAACATGAAATTTAAAGCATCAACTAGTGAAGATTAAGCTTTTTGACTATCATGGGTTGTGGCATTTATGAATGCTGCACACAACCATTATTTTACATAATAAAGTAAAAAGTAATGGAACTTGGTCTTGCACACTTTCATAGTTTATTGTTTTTGCTTTTCTCTCTAACCTAACATTTTATTTTTTCCTTTATTCTTTAGGGCATCTACTCTAACATTTTCTTTGATATGGACATATTTATCAAATATTTCCTAACATTTTGATTCAATATTCCTTTTGTCCATATTCTAGCTTAACATTTTTTGACTAGTTTATTCTAACTTATCAAAACAAAAAAATGCTACAACACCTTCTTGAAAAAGCTGCTCATTTATCTTGGATCATTTGGTTCACTTTTAATTGCATGTTCTCTTGTGGCAAGCACCCTATTAAAGAATTTTCCTCTATCAAATTTCCTTCCAACCTCTTGATCTCAACCTCTTTATTCCTTATGATCTGATCTTCAATTCTGCCCTCATATCCTTTATTCATATCTAACACATTTGTACCTAGATGAGAGAATTCCTCATGATGTGAGGAAGTTCTCTGTTCACCTACTGTAGGCTTGGCCCTTTCAACAATCCTTTGAGAAGACACAAGCCTATCACCTTTGTAGTATGTATAAACAATTATGCTTTGTAGAGGAAAAGCTAAACTTGAAAAGTGATCCCAAGGCGTATTTTCTTGTGCTAATTGATGAAAACTAGCACTTTCACCTAGCCATGATGAAACAAACTATTATGGTGATTCTCTCCCAGATTTTATACATTTTCTGTCATTTTAATCATACTTTTGTACAGATAATGGGATAAAGTGATTTGCTGAACACTAGTGAAATGCATCAAAAGATTCATGTGGCACTTATACAGTGTTGAATACCTTCCCTCACATGTGAAGTACTAAAATATCATTTTCATGAGATGGGTATATCTTTCTAACAAATGTTTGAATGGAAAAATATATTTTGGAGCTGCCTTGTATGGTGCCTTTAGGCACATCTTGTAATTTTGAATGTCAAGGTCTTCTCTCTTGAACCAAATTTTTCTAGTGTTTGGAATCCCTGTAGCTGTGGAGATACGTTTCCTTGAAATAGTGAATTGAACTCCTGCTATGGTCACTTCATCCTTTCTAAGTTTGGTGGCAAAAGCACTAGTCATTGATCATGAAACTTCAATTGCTCAATTCTCTGGAAAAATGTAAAGACAACCTGCATCTTCAAATGATTTTCTAATGAAGGGAGATGATAAGACCTCATCGGTTGAGGTAAGTTCATATTTGATGATGTGTCCTCCCCTATCCCTCCTTTGTTTAGAGGTTTCAGATTCCATGTCAACACTTAGCTCTTAGGACAGAAACTAGGGTTTTGACTGTAGGAAAAATAAAGGATTTTTAATTGTTGAGGGAGTTTAGGGAAATGAGGGGGATAGGGAAATGGAAAAATTCTAGGAAAATTTAGGGGGGAGGTGAGGGAGGTTAGGAAGCCAGGGAAAGTGGAAATTTAGGATTTGGGTGAGTGGAAGGTTTCCAAACAATAAAAACACAGTCCTGTGGTTTAGAAGGTGTAATCTATCTAGGTTTTAGGTAAAATTGATGAGTTTTGAGAGTTTATTTGATGGAGGGTGTTTAGGATAGATGATTGTGTACAAATAGTTGTATACAAGTTTTAGCATCAATTTGGCATGAAAATGATGAAAACCTTAGAGACTGTGTTTAAAATCCCTACAAGATGGACATGAATCATAACAATCACAATTGAGAGATTTGAGAGAGGATTGAACCTTATGATAAGTCACAAACCTGTATTAGCAACAAAACAATGTGAAAATGATGAAGGAAATCACTGCAGGGAGCTCACAACCTTGCAGAGATGATGGAGCAACTACCTGGGATTTGCGTAGCAGAACAAAGTTATTTGTGCAGCACCAATGGAGAACTTGACTTATGGATGCAGAGAACTCTCCTTGTCTAATAGTTTCGCCTTGATTAGATGAAGTTGAGTGTTGAAAAGTGAAATGGGCAAATGGAAACTGAATAAGAGTGAGGGGTAGCCTTTTATAAGTTGAGAAAATCGATTTTTCCTTTGCAAATGATAGTGGACCCACCATAACAATTATAACTTGGACTTGACACTTTGCAGCTTCATGATATTTATGATGGTATTTCATTTAAGAAAATAAAGTAAAAAGCATGATTTAAAAACCTTGATTACCAATTTGATCTCTACTATTCCTCATAAAATGAATCTTAATGGTAAAAAGACCAAATTTCAGAAATTTAACCTATTGACCTAGTGGTGACCTAACATAGGCTTATTATGTGAATTATGAACATAGTGACTATGGGACTCTTCTAATAATGATTTGACTTGGCCAAGATAGTGTTCTTTGACCATGAGACTGAAAGGAATAGTAGAGACTGACCTTGCTAACTAATCCAGGTGGATTTCCAGACACCAGTGGCATGGAAAAAGCTCAAAATTCAAAGTGGTGGAAAGACAATGAACTTGACATCAGATCGAATTTCTTGCTGCCCTGATTCCAATGGTGTGAATGACACTCCAATCCGAGTCCGGATGATGGAGATATAGGAAGTCAAAGTTGGGTTGAATTTTTGATGACTAGGAAGGATTAATGAAGGAACAATTTGGACTTTTTATAGCGGATGGAATCCAACCAACTCCAACCAGATTCTGGGAAAAATTGTTGCCTCTTTAAAATGACTCCTTTGGCTTAAATTTAGATTTTTTACCAACAACATATGGTTTTGATTTTAACAAAAAGAATATAAAAAAAGGGTGTCGGGCCACTAACCTCGCCACCCTAGATCTTCCACATAATAACCAATGTATTGGGGGAGGGGTGGGACATGACCCTTGGCCCCTCCCACTGAACTGTTATAACAACTAGCAACCAAACAGGGGTGGGCGACCATGACCCCGCCACCCCACAACTCACACCCAACAACATTCTTCGAGACATATAATGGGTGGTGACCCGACCCTTGGGGCATGGAACCAACCATGCCCAAAAGGGAAAATGAAATAGCCATAAAGGAGGCAAGTACGGTAGACGAGCTTCCCAAGGCGAGCCCGACCCAACCATTAAATTTACATTTAAAAAAAAATTCTTTGGTAATGATTAAAAAAAAGGAGGAGGCGGGGTTTGACCGCCTGACCTCCTCCATACTAACTGGAGCTCTAACCAATTTTGCTAACTATTTCTTGGGAAAATCCACCGGCCAATTTTTATTTAAACACATTTTTTCAGTGCGCCTAGGGGGGGAGGTAGTGCACACAGTTCGAGGTAGCATTTTGCAGGAGGGCCGAATTTTCACTTTGTCAGATTTTGACAAATTTTATATGGTTTCAGCACTTCTCAACGCCATGAACGCAATGGAATTTTTTGTTTCTCCATCAGAGTTCTACATTTTTTGGCCATTTTTTAGTATGGAGGTGGAACCATGACTGCTGTAGAAATAGGGAGCATAACCATGATCCTTGAAATTTTCCCAAGGAGGTAAGTTTTATCCATGTCAGAATATAGTCAAGTGTACAGTCATTTTTCATGGTTTTCCGTAGGTATTGCAATGGTAGGGTCAGATTCACCTTTTGAGTTGTAGATTTCCTGTCCACCCATTGAGAAGAATCTTTGAGGAATCTAGGGGGAATCTAAAAGATTCCTTGAGCCCCAGATTCTCAATTTATCATAATTTAGAAATTTGACAATCGATTTTGCACTATTCGACGCCACAAATCTGATGGTGTGTTCAAATTTTTCATTTTCTCATTCTATTTTTCAGCCACCTTTCTAAGTGGAATGTAGGTGTCAACATTCATGTGTGAGCAACAATTTTCATGTGATTCGGTGCCATGAGATCGATGGCATGAATAGCTTCAGCAGTTTGAGATCTGCTTATTCAGATGGCCCCTGGATGTGAGGTATATGCAGTGTGTACATGTACTTCTTTTTCTATGAATTGTGCTGCACAGATTCCTGTTAGATGCTTGATGTGGGATCTTGTTTCTTACTCATTTTCATGATTCCTATTTGATGTGATGCAGAATATTTTGTGTGATGTACTTGTTGTCATGTTTTGTTCAAGATCCCTTGGTTGTCATGTTGATGGGACACTCATGTTGTCGTCATGTATATTTGCATTGAGATCCCTTTTATGCCATGTTGGTGGGATGATCATCATGCATGAGTTTTGTGTCATACTGATAGGAGTATTTTTTACTAAGAGTTCTTGCAATGGAAAATCTCTTGGAGCCACTCCTGTGTGAGGGCATTTTCCTTGTATGATAGCAATGTCACATCTTATGTACATCATCACTATTGACATCACTTAATATAGTGGCCTACACTATCTTGACATCGGGGCTTGGAGATGTAGTCCATCTTGGACAAACTCTGTTATCAACAAATTATGTTTTCATGTGCTGATGATTATCATGTTCCTCTTGTTTATAGCATGCAGATGCATTCATTAATGTTCTTTTAAAAATTCAATTTAACACATCACGAAAGTAAAAGGCCTTGGAAGGGTCCTTTGTCACACCCAGACTTGGATCAAGCGGTATCAGAGCGGTCTTTGCGGATGTGAATTGCAAGCATGAACAATGGAACATGTAGCGACAGAGGATGAAAAGCAATGTACGAGACCATGCTCAAAATTTCAAAAAGGGTGGAAATAATGTATGAAACTCTACAAAAAGAGACAGAGGAAAAGGAGCAATTGCAGCTTCAGTTGCAAGCCATGGAAGAGGCCCTCGAAGAACTGAAGCACAACAAACATAATCTTCAAATAGAGAATGTTGAATTGAAGATGCATCTACATGAAGAGAAAAAGGAAAAACATAGTTTTCTACAACAACTACAAGTAAAGGATGAGGCCTTGGAAAAGTTGCAGCGTAACCCATGTGAGGTAAAAAGTAGTTCTCCAAATTCATGTATATGTCCTGATGATGATTTCACTATTTTTGAAAATCATACCATAGGAATTGGCTCCAAATTGTTGAAGAGAATGGGGTATGAAGGAAAAGGCTTGGGCAGCAATGGCTAAGGCATTGTCAACCCCATCAAAGTAGAGGAATTATCGTGTCAAGTAGGACTTGGGTATGTCAGAAAGGAAGTTTGGGAATGCGTTGAGACAGTTAGAGAACCACCAACAACAGATGATGAGAAGCTCTCATCAGTTCTTTCCAAGTCAACAGAGGAGGTAAAATATGTTGATTTCCTTTCGGTTTCATCTTCACATAGTATACTTTCCATTGGAGATTTGGAGATCCCAATTATAGGGACAAATAGGAGGCTTCTTACCAGGACGAGGCATAAGGAGGAAAAGGAAATTGGTGATAATAACCAAAGAATAACTCAACCATTGGAGGTTGTGCAGAGACCTCAATTTGGAGGCTTGAGATACACCGAGGGAGAATGCTCGAAGGTGTCAGATTCTTCCAAGATGTCGTCAAAATCGTCAAGGAAAGAGAATGATGGGAACACATCCCCATCATCCCAGGGCAGTTTCCATGGAAGGGAGAGAGCTGAGGCAAGCTCCCATCACCATACTTACACCAGAGACAACAAGGAAAGGTTTAAACATTCTTGAAATTCAAATGTTCATTTCGATTATGATCATGCTGTTAATGGTAAACGTAAAACATGGAATCGAAATACATGTACCTTTTGTGGATTACATAACCATACATTTTCGAAGTGTTGGAAAAGAATGGCATCACACAAAAAGATGAGGCATGAAAGACCCCCTCAATAGCAGGTAAAGAAACATGTTAAAGAGATTTGGAGGAAGAAAACCTATTGTAGTCATTGCGACAGAAGTGGCCATCAAAGAGCTACTTGTTGGAGGCTCCATCCAGAGCAGCGCCTTAAAGACAAAGTGTTGAGGCATGAACCAAATGAAACAGTTGTTTGACAAGAAAAAAATCACAGGGTGATGATCCGTTCACCTTGATAAGTGAAAAATTGTTTCTAGATATCTTAGCGTTTCATGGTCGTGCTTTTGCAAATCATTTGTTGCATTTTAAAATGTAAAAGCCGTGATGTGTTTTCCATCACTTTTTCAACAAAAATGATGTCTAGTCTTATTTTGAGTTGCATGATAAATGATGAAAGTGATGTCGTGTCTCCATCACTTGTCAGAGAAAAAATAATGTTTGGCCTTATTGTTGTAAATCATGTGTTGTAGTGATGAGGTGTTTTCAATCACTTGTTGAAGCAACAATGAAGTGTTGGCCTTGTTTTAGTAGCTGGGGTGTTGTGTCCATCTTGTTGTAAACTTGACAACCAAGTATGGGTTATAAACTTGTGGCAAGTGTGGGACGCTTGGGTCATTAGTTTGTCATGGAAGTCAAGCATGTAATTTGCGAAAGAATGTACTATAGGTTGCAGAAGTAGCAGGTGTCGGCTTGTCGCTTAAGGCTCCGAAGAAAAAAGGTGAAGGAGATGGAAGCAAGACCTTTAGGATGCTTGTGATGCAGACACGGTACAAAAAGAAAAGGTTGCAGATTGTTTTTCATGCTTTTGGAGGACTAAAAGCTCCTCAATCAGGAGGATTGATCTAGGTAGATCTCCAGACACCAGTGGCATGGAAAAAGCTAAAAATTCAAAGTGGTAGAAAGATGATGAAATCAACATCAAATCAAAGTGCTCGTCGCCCTGATTCCAATAGTGTGAACGACACTCCAATCCGAGTTCAGATGAAGGAGATAGAGGCAGTCAAAGTTGGGTTGACTTTTTTGATGACTGGGCATGATTAATGAAGGAACAATTTGGGCTTTTTTCCAGCGGGCGGAATCTAGCCAACTCTAGCCAGATTTTGGGAAAAATTGTTGCCTCATTAAAATGACTCCTTTGGCTTAAATTCAGAATTTTTACCAACGAAATATGGTTTTGATTTTAACAAAAAAATTATAAAAAAAAGGGTGGTGGACCACCAACCCCGCCACCCCAACTCTTCCACATAATAACCAATGTATTAGGGGAGGGGCAGGCCATGATCATCGACCCCTCCCACAGAATTTTATAACAACCAGCAACCAAACAGGGGTGGGCGGCCATGACCCCACCACCCCACAACTCACACCCAACAACATTCTTCAAGACATATAGTGGGTGGTGGGTCGGCCCGTGGGGCACTGACCCAACCATGCCCAAAAGGGAAAATGAAACAGCCATGAAGGAGGTAGATACAGTGGGTGCACTGCCTGTTGGGGCCTAAATCTACCTCAGGCTAAGAAAGGAAGGTCTAGGGTAACATCAAACCATGCTTAACGTGGTAGCTAGCCCTACCAGGTCGGGAGAGGGCTCTCTCCTTGTCAATCTCAATTATACTTTATTAAGGAAGGCTTGAGATGACTGGTATAAAAACTAATTTTAGGCTAGGTATGTTTTCTCAGAGGAATTTGATTGATTTTAATGGTTGGTTGCTGGATCAGATGGGGAAGGCAGCTTTGGGTCCGGGAAATCAACACAGATTTGCAGAGGTTTCTGTGGGGCAAGGTAGGAAAGTGTTATAGCACTTTGAAATGAGTGTAATGGTGAGTCTAAAGACTGGTGAGGAGCTGGAGAGGGCATGTAATTGTCATGAGTCCTCTTCAAACAATAGAAAACATGTAAAACTAAATAAACCCCAAGGCAGAGGACTGAAACATCAATGAATTCTACCTTTTACACTTGATTCATTTAGTTATGCAGAATAAGAGAGATGATGGCACACATAAACATAATATCAGCTAAATAACTGAGAAGGAAACTATGCTAATTTACATTACCACAAGAATCCCACAAAATGCTGCAAAACCCTGGTTTATTTCCTTGCCAAACTACAGAAGTGATGTACAATAGTGCTCAATGCATCCACAAGAGTCCAACCCTAACAAATGACTAAGAAAGTACAAGATATAGGCAAAAAACCACCCATGCTAGCCATTAGGGGTCGAATCCATGAGTTGAGGAGCTGTTTTAACAAGATCTAAACTAGGAACTAAAAAATAGGCAGTGGAACAACTTGCCTCTAAAACTATGGAAACTGATTCATTAAGTTCAAAATAACTCTAACTGATGTATCTACCTCCTCAGGTCATTTTTCATCATTTTTACATTATGGTACATCAAGTTACATCATGAATTTATCAAAGAGAGAAGAAAAAGTCAAATTGGTAGAAAACTAGGCGAAATTCTGAGCAAACAGGAAAAACTGGCAAATTTTTCTCCTATGCGTAGCGCCACTGATTCTATGCATAATGATATTTCCAGGCTAGTTTTGGAAGGCTTTTTGAAGTCCAAATCAGGTGAAAAATAGATCATTGGAAATATTTATGAGTCTAATTTCTGGGACAACTTGAATTTTTTGATTTAGAGTCCATTTTCCCCTCCAAAAATGGAATCTCCCAAGACTGCTTCCTGTGTGGCAAAAAAGTGGCAGAGATGGCACTTTTTGGGTGTTTTTGGCCCTTCTGAAGGTCCAGAACTTGTCAAAATTTCTCATCCATTTTCTGAGCATGCATAACTTTTCATACTGATTCCAAAAATGTAAATGTTTTTTGAAATGGAGGCCCCAATAAAAAGTGTAGCGCTGGTGGCGCTACGCACCTGCTGAAAAAACATGTCTTTGCATTAAAAATTTCAAAAATGACAAAAAATGCTCCAACTTCCTTGAAATTTGGCATGAGTGATTCTTTTTAGGTGCTTTGCTGGGCCAATGATGCTTCAGCCAAGATCTTGAGTTTATCATGCTATTTCTTTTCTCCTTAAAGCCTTCCATGGAAATGTCACTAAGGGTTTCTTCCTCCATTTCATACTCACTGTCCATCTCCATTGGTTTCCCTTGGTTTTGAAAAATGTGGTTGTATATGGATGTTTGGAAATAAGGTGAAGGAATGAAATGGGCAGAGTGTGTGAAAATGTATGCTGAATAGAGTTTAGGGATGAGTAGGGTTTTAGGGAGAGTGGGTAGAGTTTGATGATGTGAGTAGGGCTTGTAGGGTTTGGGAAGTAGTGTAGGGTTTGGGAGAGTGGGTAGGGTTTTTAGTGATGTGAATAGGAATTGTCATGAAGTGGGGGTAGTGAAAATGTAGAATGTGGGAATTAGGGTTTGGGAATAGGGTATACAACCACTAGTGCAATGAAGAAAACTATGGTTTCACCTTAGAAGCTAGGGTTTCAGTTTGAAGAACAAAAAACACCAATCTTAGTAAACAAACCTTAGCACACAAGATAGGATTCATGTACTTAATTTTTTAGAGGGAGAAATTGAAGTTTTGAGGAAAAATGGTGAAATTTGCAACAATTTTTAGCCCAACTGCTAGGTGTGTAGTGCACTCACCCAGGTGCGTAGAGCACTTTGTATGCATAGCACCTGAAAAAAACTTAGTGTAAAACCTGCACCAAGTGCGTAGCGCCAATTCTATGTGCAGCGCCAGCTGACAGGTGCGTAGAACTTTTTGCAGGACACTTTTGGAGGCCTTCCTGGTGTCCAAATTGGGCACGTGATATCTCTTTGGAAATCTTATCGAGTCTACATTCTAGAACATCTTGAATTTTATAATTTGGAGGTCATTTTCCCTGTCAAAAGTCAAATCTCCCAAGACTGGTCAAAATGTGCAAAATGAGGCTGCCTAAATGCAGAGCACTGTCGCAGTCATCTTTTGAAGGTCTTCCTCAACTCCAAATTGAGCTTAGGATAGCTCATTGGAAAGCTCTCTCTATCTAGATATCAGTTCACTCATCAAAAAAGTCATTCGGCCAACCACTCTAGGAGAAATCTTGATGTGCCCAAAGCCACTCCAGAAGTGCAGCAACCCTCCTGAGGCAACTTTATTTTTGACATTTCTCTAAAACCATGACACCTGTGTAAAAAGGGAAGGAGTTTTTTCTTCCTTGGACTATTATAGACAAAAAACTCTCTCATTTTTCCCAAATTCATTTTTTCTTGCTCAAAAACATCATTTGAGTAAAACCTATCCCAATGTGTGGAATAGGGGATTTGTCGAAATGAAGTGAAATGAATAGGATAAGGGGCTTCTAAATTCTTGAGGAAATTCTGGGAAGTAGGGAGGGATGTTAGGAAATAAGGGAAAGTGGAATTTCAAAGATTGAGTGAGGGGAGGAGGTCCAAAAGTGAAAAACACAGGATTAGCCTAGAAAATTGTCAAATTGTAGCAAGAAACTAGGGTTTGTGGAAAATGGGGAATTTGAGGGATATCAGTGATGGGAAATGTTTAATAAGGTACAAAGGATAGGGTAAGATGTATGAACATCAGGACACAAGTTTTTCTTATGATTTGACCATCCAAGAGAAATTACCTTCCAAACCCTAGGAGAGGGAAATGAGCCTTACCTAAGCACAACTGGAGCACGAACAAGGTGTAAAATGACCCATTAGAACCTGAAATGATGATGACAACTATCTGAATGATGGTACACTCAGATGAATGGTGACATGGACCGACATTTGGACAATTTTGAAAGGAGTGAAAACAAACCCTAGACCTAATACCTAGTGACCAAATTTTACTTGAAAACTGACTGAAATGACAAAATTTGACTTTGACACTCTGAGACCACTTTTTAAGAGCATATGTGATCACTGGAGGAAGGCTTCAAAGACTGACACTAACATTGGCTAAAATGGGGATGGTAGCTCCTTGGAGGTGCCAAGAATCGTAGATCTTTGGGAGTGTAGACTAGTGCCTTATCCATTGGGAAATAAAGAGTCAACAACTCAAACTAAAATGCATGACTAAAAAATGACGACTTGACGACACAAACTAACTTGAAATTGACTCAATACTAAAAAACAACTGAAAAACTGGAAAATATGCTCAAAATGGAGCTTATTCAATACAACCTACTCTAGCTGTTCCATTCATCATCTGATCAAGTGAAGTGAAATAACCAATGCAACCAAGTAAGCATTATGGTTGCTATTTGTATTCTCCACAAGTGCTTGCTTATGAGCAACAAGAGAGAACTACTGAAAAGCAACTCCCATGAAAACTTGTAAATAGATCCGTTGAATGATATGGATTCTCTATCTGACTCCAAAAACACTGCATAACGATCTTGAAATTCATGCACACTGGGACTTATCTCATCCAATGGATTACTTTTCTTCTCCTCGTACCATGAATGCAATCTTTCATCTAAGCTTTGTGACAAGACTCCTGCTGAAAATGACAAAGAAACCGGCTGCCATATCAAGTTTGTATCAGTACACGTTCCAAGGTCATAAGTAACTAATGGAGAAGGAATTTGACTGTAGACATCATCCAACACATCAGCTATTGGATCGTGAAAAATTTGAAAAGACTGCTGTGTTGACACCTAATATTCATGATTAGGTGAATTTATGTAAATAAGTAAATTAGGAATGTGAACAGTCATCGGGAGATGAACTAAACAATCACTCCCTATTGTATATAATAAAGACCTACCTAATGGAATAATATACGAATCAGTTTTACTGCCTATTGGAGAGTTACTGCCTGGCCTGACATGGTATCAGAGCCAGTTCTCAAAATAAGTTGTAACTCCCTTCATTTTTGCTACTGTGGGCTGTACGCTGGTCTGAGCACTGTCCACTAAGCGTTGTCCTCAATGCCTCTGTCCTCTGTGTTGTGATTCATTGCCTCAACGCCTGACCACTCCTCCTTGTTGCTTGGTTAACACTTGAATTGACTGTGTGGCAGCTCAATAATGTTTTGAATGCTGCTCAATAAAGTTTTGAATGTTGCCTGATTTTATTTGGTTACCAGCCTATTTTTTGCAACTACTGTTCATACGTTTGCTGCTTAACGTTGTTGAAGCATGATGAGCCCAACAACAGAAGCGTGATTGCGAGCCAAGCATTATCACAACTATTTCAAATGCTGGTTATGACTTTTTCAAATAAATGCTTTCAACGAATGTTGTTGTTTTCAAGTAAATGCAACCTGACAATTTTATGAACAATGTGCATGGTTTTGATGCGGTTGTTTCAAAAATAAGTTCGAATGTTGTTTATTTCAAATACACTTTGAATAATTTCATTTAAAATCGATTCGTGCGTGATTCAAACCCGTGACCCACACGGTAACAATACTATATATGTCATACGCCATCCAATCTGAAATCGGTTTGTGTAGTGCTATATCCCCAGAAATCACATGCTGTTAAGTTGGAAGAACTTGAATCCTTTTTGGGTAACCCGAATATTTTGTTTCTCTTTCTGGAATTCAGACCAACGCTGAATGCAGAAGGGTAACATTTGAATGGTATGGAGTGTTGAATGGTAACATTTCAAATGCACAGTTTTTAAATCATTTGAATGGTATCGCAGTTTTTTAAATTACTGCTCAGTTCAGTTTGGTGCGGTGATCAACATATGTTCATGTCGGTCAGAATAATAATATATTATATGGAGTGATAATATATTATTTTGAATAAAAAAGAAAAAAGTGAACTTGAAATTCATTAAGTTTTTTATGGTGATACGTTATATGGTATATGGAAGATATAGCATATATATTTGAGAAGTGGAAGGTATAACATATATATTGTTTTCTATCAGCAGAAGTAATTTTTTTTTCTTACAGAATTCATTCAATCATCTCCATCGTAGGAATAGTTCTCACTGGCAAGGAGAACTATCCTGAAGGTCCCGGATGATAAAACACACCCTCATCTTCAATGAGTTGTGGAAAGGAGTGTGTCTCAGAGAAGGAGACAATGGCCCAGTACAGCCTACCTCAGACAAAGTGCTCGTCATTTGGGAAAACAAGAACAACAAAGCTTATGCATTAATCACAACATCTGTAAATGAAGAGGTGAGTCGCCATATTTCATCATATTCAACTACCTTTGGAGCCCTACAAAAGCTAAAAGAACTCTATGACTCACATTCTGCACTTGAAGTTGTCCAACTCATGATTAAACTCTTCACTCTTGAACTGCAAAATAATGATCCTCTTGCTCTTGCATCTGAAGTGAAGTCTATAATGCATGATATCAAATCTACTAAAGTTGAGCTGGATATCCCTCTTATTGCTTTTCTCAAGGCACTTTATCCTACTTACTCCAATTATCTGGAGTCTTTGCAAGCAAATGGAAGTCTCAAAGATATAACCTTTGACTCTCTTGTGAAAAAGTTTGCTGAAAGAGAGAAAGCTTTTGGAAAGAAGACAACCCCTGAGTCTTCTGAAGAGACTGTGTGCCTTGGTCATAAAGAAAAGCATCCTGCTCAAGACTCTGCAAGAGGAAGAGGTGGACGAAGAGGAAGAGGAAGATATTTCAGAGGCAGGGGGGGCAAACATTCTCAAGGAGAAAAGGCAGATTTACGTTGTATTCGTTGCAAAAGACATGGATCACATGATGCATCTACATGCAAGCTACCATGGGACAAAATTGAGCAGAAAAGAAACCAACAGAAAGGTAAACTGATGATACAGACAAACGTAAAGCACCTGAATCCGCTCATTATGTTGAGGCACAATGTAACATTGGAGTAAATGAAGATTTGTTTAGTGCTTCACTTGCTTCCTGGAAAAATGATTGGTTGCTTGATTCAGGAGCAACCTGTTACATGACTCATAGAAAAGATTTTTTTGAAGATTTCACTGACAATGTTGATGGAGCAGTATACTTTGTAGATTAGTCAAAAATCAAGCCATCAAGGCTTGGGACAATCAGGCTTAAACTGCCTGGTCTTCCAGACTTTCTTCTGGATCATGTTCTATATCTCCCACAGCTCAAGAGAAACTTGTTGTCCTTGGTCCACATCCGTCAGCAACGTAACTCCATACATATGTTTGATGGCAAGCTTGAGGTAAGAAAAGCATCTGACCACTCACTTGTCATGAGGGGAATAGAAGAAGAAAGGCTTCTCAAACTGCAAGGAACATCTACTCATGCACAACATTTCTCATACAATTCTCATCATGAAGAAGGTACACTTCCATCAAGTTTATTATGACATGATAGATTTGGAGATTTGAACTATGACAGTCTCCACTTATTGAAGAAAAAAGGTGTTGCTGGTTTTCCTACAATTCCTAGAAAACTTAAGGAATGTGATGCTTGTATTCTAGGAAAGCATAGCAAACAATCTTTTCATGATTTGCAATCAAGAGCACATAGGAAACTTGAACTCATTCATTCAGATTTATGTGGTCCAATGCTTGTTTCTTCTGCAAATGGAAAAAAGTATATCATGACGTTTATTGATGAATACACCAGAATGTGTTGGGTTTATTTATTGAAGAACAAATCTGATGCTTTCCAAACATTCAAGAATTTTCATAAATGGATTGAAAATGATGCACAATCTCAT
>APFE031126635.1:411620-431732 GCA_000404065.3 Pinus taeda
TATTTTCAAAATGTTTTTAATATTAATTTTACTAGTTTTGATTTTTTTTTGTTAATTTTCTATTTTTGTTTAATCTAGTTTGTTTTCAATTTTTTTTCTTAGTTTTTGTTAATGTTTTTTTTAATCTTTCTATTTTTACTTATGTTGACACATAATCTTCATGATTGGGTGAATTTATGTAAATAAGTAAATTAGGAATGTGAACAATCATCGGGAGATGAACTGAACAATCACTCCCTATTGTATATAATAAAGACCTACCTAATGGAATAATAGACGAATCAGTTTTACTGCCTATTAGAGTTACTACCTGGCCTGACATGGTATCAGAGCCAACTCCTTGTTTTAGCTATTATGCTCATGTAAATCCTCTGTCCTGGCCTCTGCCTTATTCCAGCGCTGCTCTGCCTCTGCCTTATTCCCCTTTGTCCTAAAATAACCTGCCTCTACCATATTCCTTTCCAACGCTGCGCATTTGTCCATGCTGTCCAGATAGAAGCGTTGTACGTTAAATTTTTTTGAATAGTGCTGTCATTTCCTGTTTTAGCGCTGATGACTGACATGGTATATTCTGCGTTCAATGATCTCTGCATTACTTTGATTCCTTAGCAATCGATGTTTCCTTGGATTACTGCATTGGTCGATGTCTATGGTGCATTGGAACGATGATGTGCGTTTGAAGGGCCATGAATGCCATGAGTGGTGTATGTTGAACCCTGTTACTCATTTGATGGAAGAACATGGATGCTGAAGGAATCTGCATTGAATAGGCTGGCCATTCTCTTCTGCAATTTCGTTCACATCAACATACTTTTAAATGCTTATCCTCCAAGCTACGAAACGAGCATTTCATGCTAGGGTGCCACTACAGAGATACGCCACCATCGATGAAGCTTCCGCGTTCATTCCTATTCCTCTTTTTTATTTAAATTATTAGATTATATTTAATCAAAGATTCTTGGTTGGATTGCTACTGTGCATTGTGAAACGTAACTTCGTTGTTGTTGTATGGAGCGCCAATAGTTACGTTTGTGAGAGTGATTAAAAAAAGGATCGATTGAGGATTTTTCAGGCTTCCCTTATGCAATAGCTCTGTTAAATCTGTTCTACTCTATTTTATGATTCAGCTCGTTTGTTATTGAACTGATAAGAGAATGCAAGAATTGAAACTACCTTGGATTTGGGTGGAGTGAATTTCAGATATATGGAAATGAACAGAAGTCTGAGACCGATTCCCACGCCATTGATAGTCACAACCAAGATGTTTTCAGAGCCATTGTTGATGAGGGGTGAGTCAGACCATGTGTAGAGGAGAGAAGGCAGAGCGCAAGTTCTTCTAGCCTGCAGAACCGAGACAAGTACTGTTAACAAGTATTGAAATTTAAAATAAACAGTATATGCTTGTGGATACTATTGAAATTTCGATAACATTTATTTGCTAATGTTTGGTGAAGGTCTTTAGGGCAATGTAATTCTATTCATACCTTCCAATAATCAATAGTATATGAATAGCGTTTGGATGGTTTTAATATACTTTGTATATAATCTTTAGTGTGGCTGCTGGGAAATATATACCACGTTGTTGGGCTACCATAGTGTTGTTTTCATAAAGCTGTTTTCAAAATGACTTGATATCAGAATCAATTTTCTTTTAGCAGCAGAAGTTTTTTTTTCTCCACAAAAGCACATTTTTGCCAGCAAAGTATTTTTACAGCTCTTGGATTTTACAATGCATTCAATCATATCTATGGTGGGAATAGTTCTCATTGGCAAGGAGAACTATTCTGAATGGTCCCAGATGATAAAACACACCCTCATCTTCAATGAGTTGTGGAAGGGAGTGTGTGTCGGAGAAGGGGAAAATGACCCAGTACAGCCTACCTCAGACAAAGAGCTCGTCATTTTGGAAAAACAAGAACAAAAAAGCTTATGCATTAGCAGCATCTACAAATGAAGAGGCGAGTCGCCATATTTTGTCATATTCAACTGTCTTTGAAGCCCTACAAAAGCTGAAAGAGCTCTATGACTCACATTCTGCACTTAAAGTTGTCCAACTCATGATTAAACTCTTCACTCTTGAACTGCAAAATAATGATTCTCTTGCTCTTGCATCTGAAGTAAAATCTACAATGCATGATATCAAATCCACTAAGGTTGAATTGTATATCCCTCTTATTGCTTTTCTCAAGGCACTTTATCCTACTTACTCCAATTATCTTGAGTCTTTGCAAGAAAATGGAAATCTCAAAGATATAACCTTTGACTCTCTTGTGAAAAAGTTTGTTGAAAGAGAGAAAGCTTTTGGAAAGAAGACAACCCTTGAGTCTTCTTAAGAGACTGTGTTCCTTGCTCATAAAGAAAAGCATCCTGCTCAAGATTCTACAAGAGGAAGAGGTGGACGAAGAGGAAGAGGAAGATATTTCAGAGGCAGGGGAGGCAGACATTCTCATGGAGAAAAGGCAGATTTACACTGTATTCGCTGCAAAAGGAATGGATCACATGATTCCTCTACATGCAAGCTACCATGGGACAAAATTGAGCAGAAAAGAAACCAACAGAAAGGTAAAACTGATGATACAGACAAAGGTAAAGCACCTGAATCCGCTCACTATGTTGAGGCACAATGCAACATTGGAGTAAATGAAGATTTGTTTAATGCTTCACTTGCTTCCTGGAAAAATGATTGGTTGCTTGATTCAGGAGCAACCTGTCATATGACTCATAGAAAATATTTTTTTGAAGACTTCACTGACAATGTTGATGGAGCAGTATACTTTGCAGATCAGTCAAAAATTAAGCCATCAGGGCTTGGCACAATAAGGCTTAAACTGCCTAGTCTTCCAGACTTTCTTCTGGATCATGTTCTATATCTCCCACAGCTCAAGAGAAACTTGCTGTCCTTGGTCCACATTCGCCAACAAGGTAACTCCATTCATATGTTTGATGGCAAGCTTGAGGTAAGAAAAGCATCTGATCACTCACTTGTCATGAGGGGAATATAAGAAGAAAGGCTTCTCAAACTACAAGGAACATCTGCTCACGCACAACATTTCTCATACAATTCTCATCATGAAGAAGGTACACTTCCATCATGCTTATTATGGCATGCTAGATTTGGACATTTGAACTATGACAGTCTCCGTTTATTAAAGAAAAATGGTGTTGCTAGTTTTCCTACAATTCCTAGAAAACTTAAGCAATGTGATGCTTGCATTCTAGGAAAGCACAGCAAACAGTCTTTTCATGATTTGCATTCAAGAGCACATAAGAAACTTGAACTCATTCATTCAGATTTATGTGTTCCAATGCCTGTTTCTTCTGCAAATGGAAATAAATATATCATGACGTTTATTGATGACTACACGAGAATGTGCTGGGTATATTTATTGAAGAACAAATCCGATGCTTTCCAAACATTCAAGAATTTTCATAAATGGATTGAAAATGATGCACAATCTCATATTGGGCCTATGTGCACTGATAATGGAAAAGAATATATATCAAATGAATTTTAAAACTATCTTCGCCAACATGGGATCAAACATCAAACAACTGTGCCTTATAATCCCCAACAGAATGGTGTAGCTAAAAGAATGAATAAGACAATCTTAAATATGGTATGATCCATGCTCTTCTTCAAAAATGTAAAGATAATGTTTTGGGCTGATGCTGTTCTATGTGCTGCATATATAAAGAATAGATGTCAATCTAATGCTATTAGAAACAAGACTCCATATGAAATGTGGTATGGACATGTTCCTTCGGTAAAGCATCTCAGGGTCTTTGGTTCCACCTGTTATGCCTTGATACCAAAGGTACATAGAAACAAAGTTGGTGCTAGAAGTCGTAAGTGTATCTTCCTGGGGTATTCAAACACCTCCAAAGCATACCGTCTCTATGATGAAGTAAATAAAAAGTTTGTTGTATCTAGAGATGTAATTTTCTTGAATCATCCAAAACTGACAATGTTGTTGAGCGGCAACTTGATCGCTTAGATAGATTCGCAAAAGCAAAATCATTTCAAGAATTTGATAATCAGATTCCACATCTTGAAGGGGGGATTCCTATACTAGATCAACATGTGGAATCTTCTTCTGAAGAACACTCTCCCCCGCATGAAACTCCAACAATAGATGATGCTTGAAGTGATGTAATTTGATAGAATTGGGAGACTCAATCTTGATTCACTCCCAACTCAATCAACAAAGCAGCTTGGACCATCTCAGAAAGGTCCCCCAAAGTGGCTGACAAAGACACTTGAAAGTGTTCATCCTAATGAAATTGGAAAAACAGGAACCATAAATTCAAACCAACAAAATGGAGGTGATGTAGATGACTCTAATTCACCTGTTGATATGGATGTTTCTTATGATTGTGAATTGAACTTGTCTACAGATTTTGAAACAACTTCCTTTAAAGAAGCTGCTTCTCATGATGAATGGAAAGAAGCAATGCAAAAGGAGTATGATGCCCTCATAAAGAACGACACTTGGAAGCTGGTTGATCCTCCATTTGGAACCAAACCAATTGGCTGCAAGTGGGTCTACAAGAACAAGTAAAAAGCTGATGGCTCACTTGACAAGCACAAAGCTAGGCTTGTGGCAAAAGGTTTTGCACAGAAGGAAGGGGTCGATTATGAGGAAACTTTTTCCCCCACAGCAAAATGGGCCACCATCCGCACACTCTTTGCACTAGCAGCTCAGAACGGTTGTAAAGTCCATCAAACGGATGTAAAAACTGCCTTCTTGAATGGAGATCTAAAAGAGAATGTTTTTATGTCCCAGCCTGAAGGATTTGCTGTGAAAGGACATGAACATAAAGTATGCAAACTTGTGAAGTCCTTGTATGGGCTCAAACAAGCACCACGAGCGTATAAAAAACTAACTGAGCATCTTCTGAAACTCAATTTCAAACATTATGATCTTGATGATGCAACTTTATTTGTCAAGAAAGTTGGAAAAACACTTGTATATCTTGTGGTATATGTAGATGATCTTTTGATGACAGGGAACAATGAAAGCTACATTGCATCCATAAAGAAGGAATTGGGGAAAAGTTTTGAAATGACTGATTTGGGCTATGTTCATTACTATCTTGGCATTGAAGTAACCCAACATCCAAAGTCCATATTTCTTTCTCAAAAAAATACATTGGAGATCTGTTGAGCAGGTTTGGATGACAGAGTGAAATCCTCTTACTACTCCAATGGAACAAAACTTAAAGCTCACATCTATTGAAGGAAAGGAATTTGAGGATGCAACAAAGTATAGACAGCTTGTAGGAAGTCTCAACTACCTACTACTACCAGACCAGACATTTCATTTGTTGTTGGAATCCTCTCCAGGTTTATGCAAAAGCCTTGTGAGGGACATTGGTCTGCTGCAAAAAGAGTTCTAAAGTACTTGAAGGGAACTCAAGACTTTGGAATCAAGTACACACAGGTGGATGACTTCAGTTTGATCGAATACTCTGATTCAGAATTCGATGGAGACAAAGAAACTGGGGTATCTACTTCAAGATATGCTATGAGTCTTGGATCAGGAGCTGTCTCCTGGAGATCACGCAAACAATCAGTTCTAGCAGATTCCACAACAGAAGCATAATACATGGCAGCAGCTGAAGCAACAAAAGAATTGGTGTGGCTCAGGAAAATTCTTGAAGATTTGCAGGTAAAACAAGTACAATCAACTCCACTCATGATTGACAATACCTCTACAATAAAGTTGGCCAAGAACCCAAAGTTCCATGATCGACGAAGCACATCAATACTAAATATCATCTGATTCAAGATCATGTTGAGGCCGAAACAATCCATCTCCGTCATTGTTCCACAAATGAGCAAATTGTAGACATCTTCACCAAAGCACTTGGAAGAGAAAATCTTGAATGATTCTGAATGATGCTTGGACTCACCAACATCCCTTCAGATTAAGGGGGGGAATGTTGACACCTAATCTTCATGATTGGGTGAATTTATGTAAATAAGTAAATTAGGAATGTGAACAGTCATTGGGAGATGAACTGAACAATCACTCCCCATTGTATATAATAAATACCTACCTAATGGAATAATATACGAATCAGTTTTACTACCTATTGGAGATTTACTGCCTGGCCTGACATGCTGCAACCCATTTTCTATTGGGTCTAATGAGAATGCATGATTTTATACAAGCTGCTCTTTTGAAGATATACTATGAAAATTTCCCTTTAAAAACTGAAATGATTCAAACCAGAATGGTATGGAATCATCTTGCATCATTTGATCATATGGTCCAACTTCCAAGTATTCATTTGCAACTTGACAATCATTGGCATTCGGAGGCTACAACTCTGCATATGAAATGTCTTGAACAAGGTTTTCATTGCCCTCAAGATGGTCCAGATTAAGACTTGTCGACAGTTGATTTATGATTGCATGAAAGTTGTCTCTGATGAACTGAAACGAAGCAAAAAAAAAAGGAAAATATCCTTCACTTACTTCAACATTTGCTGCACTTTTATCCTCATTTTCATAGCTGATCTGCAACATTTGATCACTGAATTCGAGCTGAAAGTGAACTTCCTCCTCCCACAAACTAGCTGTTGATTTGTCTGCAAAAGTAGCTTCTGTTTGGAGAACACAATCATCATCATACTGATCAAACTGAGGCAAATCATCAGTATAAAATACATCATCAAGCATACATGTCATATCAACAGATCTCTCTTCTCCAAGATGATCTATAAAACAATCATTATCAGATTTATGACAACTGGGATAAGAAATAAAATATTTTGGATCAGCAACTTGTTCTTCTTCAATCAATGAACCATGGTCTTGAACATCATACCCATTCCTTGTGGTGATCCTTTACATCATCTCTTCCATTGCACTCACCAAAATGTTGAGCTTTACCTCTAAAGATGTCGATTCCTTTGGATCTATGTTCTTCACCTCTTCTTCCTTCAACTTTGCCCTTCTAATCAGCAATTTAGCCTCTACATCTAATGCACTGTTTTGCATCTCTTCAAGTGTTGCAAGGTTCCTTTCCCTCAGCTGAAACTCCATTTCCAGATCAAAGGCTTCTGGGTAGTGCAAGAGAGTAGATCCAGGAGGAGGTCTTATATTCACAGGCATCGAACAATAAACTTTGTTAAACCTGGCAGAAAACTATTGTACTGTCTCCCCTGGCAGTCTTTTCAGCTGGTTATACTCTTCTATAATCAAGAAAGGGTTTCTTCTGACTACCCAATTGTCGAGGAAAACTTTGACAAACTACTGTAAATCTGAGATGCTCGCATCACGCAGGGTTTTGAACCAACTCTTGACTTTGCCTTGCAAAGAAAGAGCAAAAAGCCTAATACTGACATCTTCTTCATCAACTTCAAAAAGATCAAGAAAATACTCAAAATTCAATACATGTCTCTCAACAGTGATGTCGTTATAGTCGCCATCAAATCTTGGTTGATATAGGTCATGATTTTTAGGGAAAGCATGGGATATAGGAGGTAAAATCAGAGGCTTGTATCGATCTGGAATTTTACAAGGTATAGGGGTATGTACAGAAGGTGTAGAATTAGTCTTGGTCTCTTTAGGCTTATCAGTTTGAAGATGGTCATCACAAAATTCGGAAGAAAGGTCTTGATCAAGATCAAAGGCATGCAAACATTTTGCATTCCCAATCTTCAAAGGGAAGGAATCAAATGCAGGTCTTGGATCTTTTCTCAAATACAATATACTTTGCAAAGCCTTCTTGACATTCTCGGGAAAAGAGAAGAAATAATTTATAACAAGGAACATAATGTCTTGGATGAAATTCCAACTTGAATACCCGATCTGTCCATATTATCCTTTCATGTTTCTGCTGGTTGGGTTCATCTTCCAGTGGAGTCCTTGGATCTGATCTTGAAACTGATTTGGAGTCGCCAGGTGAATGATTTTAGCCTTCCGGTGTCTGATCGTTGTCCACCATCAACAATCAGATCTAAAATTGATTACATTTTGCTGAGGAACATAACACTACATTCCCCAGTATGGTCGCCGCTATGTTAGTGCCTAAATCTACCTCAGGCAGAGAAAGGCAGGTCTAGGGTAACATCAAACCATGCTTAACGTGGTAGCTAGCCCTACCAGGTCGGGAGAGGGCTCTCTCCTTGTAAATATCAATGAAAATTTATTAAGGAAGGCTTGATATGACTGATATAAAAACCAATTTTAGGTTAGGTATGTTTTCTTAGAGGAATTTGATTGATTTTAATGGTTGGTTGCTGGATTAGATGGGGAAGGCAGCTTTGGGTCTGGGAAACCAACACAGATTTGCAGAGGTTTCTGTGGGGCGAGGTAGGAAAGTGTTCTATCACTTTGAAATGAGTGTAATGGTGAGTCTAAAGAATGGTGAGGAGCTGGAGAGGGCATGCAAGTGTCATGCGTCCTCTTCAAACAATAGAAATCATGTAAAACTAAATAAACCCCAAGGCAGAGCACTGAAACATCAATGAATTCTACCTTTTACACTTGATTCATTTAGTTATACAGAATAAGAGAGCTGATCATAAACATAAGATAAACTAAATAAATGAGAAGGAAACTATGCTAATTCACATTACCACAAGAATCCCACAAAATGCTGCAAAACCCTGGTTTATTTCCTTGCCAAACTACAGAAGTGATGTACAATAGTGCTCAATGCATCCACAAGAGTCCAACCCTGACAAATGACTAATAAAGTACAAGATATAGGCAAAAAACCACCCATGCTAGCCATTAGGGGTCGAATCCATAAGTCTAGGAGTTGTTTTAACAAGATCTAAACTAGGAACTGAAAAATAGGCAGTGGAACAACTTACCTCTAAAACTATGGAAACTGATTCATTTAGTTCAAAACAACTCTAACTGATGTATCTACCTCCTCAGGTCATTTTTAATCATTTTTACATTATGGTATATCAATTTACATAATATTACATCATGAATTTATAAAAGAGAGAAGAAAAAGTCAAATTGGTAGAAAACTATGCGAAATTATGAGCAAACAGGCAAAATTGGAAAATTTTTCTCCTATGCGTAGCACTTTTTCCAGGTCAGTTTTGGAAGGCTTCCTGAAGTCCAAATCAGGTGCCGAATAGCTCATTGGAAAGCTTGATGAGTCTAATTTCTGAAACAATTTGAATTGTTTTATTTGGAGTCCATTTTCCTCTCCAAAAATGGAATCTCCCAAGACTGCTTCTTGTGTGGCAAAAAAGTGGCAGAGAGGGCACTTTTTGGCTCTTCTGGAGGTCCAGAACTTGTCAAAATTTCTCAACCATTTCTGAGCATGCATAACTTTTCATGCTGATTCAAAAAATATAATTTTTTTTTCAAATGGAGGCCCCCATAAAAATCGTAGCGTGTGGCGCTACGCACCTGTTGAAAAAACTTGTTTTTGCATTAAAAATTCCAAAAATGACAAAAAATGCTCCAAATTCCTTGAAATTTGGCATGAGTGATCCTTTTTAGGTGCTTTGCTAGGCCAATGATGCTTCAGCCAAGATATTGAGTTTATCATGCTCTTTATTTTCTCCTAAAGGCCTTCCATGGAACTTTCACTAAGGGTTTCTTCCTCCATTTCATACTCATTGTCCATCTCCATTGTTTTCCCTTGGTTTTGAAAAATGTGGTTGTATATGGATGTTTGGAAATAAGGTGAAGGAATGAAATGGGTAGAGTGTGTGTGAAAATTTATGTTGAATAGAGTTTAGGGATGAGTAGGTTTTTAGGGAGAGTGGGGAGAGTTTGATGATGTGAGTAGGGCTTGTAGGGTTTAGGAAGTTGTTTGGGAGAGTGGGTAGGGTTTTTAGTGATGTGAATAGGGTTTGAAGTGAAGTGGGGTAGTGAAAATGTAGAATGTGGGAATTAGGGTTTGGGAATAGGATATAAAACCACTAGTGCTATGAATAAAACTATGGTTTCACCTAGAAGCTAGGGTTTCAGTTTGAAGAACACAAAACACCAATATTAGTAAACAAACCGTAGCACACAAGATAGGATTCATGTACTTACTTTTTTAGAGGGAGAAATTGAAGTTTTGAGGAAAAATGGTGAAAATTGCAACAATTTGTAGCCCAACTACCAGGTGCATAACGCAATCACCTAGGTGTGTAGCGCACTTTGTATGCGTAGCGCCCGACCAAAACTCAGTGTAAAACCTGCATGAGGTGTGTAGCGCCAATTCTATGCGTAGCGCCAGCTGACAGGTGCGTAGCACGTTTTGCAGGACACTTTTGGAGGCCTTCCCGGTGTCCAAACTGGGTGAATAATAGCTCTTTGGAAAGCATATTGAGTCTACTTTCTTGAACATCTTGAATTTTCCAATTTGGAGGTCATTTCCCCTGTCACAAGTCAACGCTCCCAAGACTAGTCAAAATGTGCAAAATGAGGCTACCTAAATGCAGAGTGCTGTTGCAGTCACCTTTTGAAGGTCTTCCTCAACTCCACATTGAGCTCAGGATAGCTCATTGGAAAGCTCTCTTTGTCTAGATATCATTTCACTCATCAAGCAAGTCATTTGGCCAACCAAGCTAGGAGAAATCTTGATGTTCCCAAGGCCACTTCAGAAGTGTAGCAACCCTCCTGAGGCAACTTTATTTTTGACATTTCTCTAAAACCATGACACCTATGTAAAATATGAAGGAGGCTTTTCTTCCTTGGCCTATTGTAGAGAAAAAAATCTCTCATTTTTCGCAAATTCATTTTGTCTTGCTCAAAAACATCATTTGATTAAAACCTATCTCGATGTGTGGAATAGGGGATTTGTCGAAATGAAGTGAAATGAAGGGGATAAGGGGCTTCTAAATTTTTGAGGAAATTTTGGGAAGTAGAGAGGGATGTTAGGAAATAAGGGAAAGTGGAATTTCAAATATTGAGTGAGGGGAAGGGGTCCAAAAGGGAAAAACATAGGCTTACCCTAGAAAATTGTCAAATTGTAGCAAGACACTAGGGTTTGTGGAAAAATGGGTAATTTGAGGGATATCAGTGATGGGAAGTGTTTAATAAGGTACATTAAGGATAGGGGAAGGTGTCTGAACATTAGGACACAAGTTGTGTTGATGATTTGACCATCCAAGAGAAATTACCTTCAAAACCCTAGGAGAGGGAAATGAGCCTTACCTAAGCACAACTGAAGCACGAACAAGGTGTAAAATGACCCATTGGAACCTGAAATGATGATGACAACTCTCTGAATGATGGTACACTCAGATGAATGGTGACATGGACTGACATATGGACAACTTTGAAAGGAGTGAAAACAAACCCTAGACCTAATATCTAGTGACCAAATTTTACTTGAAAACTCACTAAAATGACAAAATTTGACTTTGACACTCTGAGACCACTTTGTAAGAGCATATGTGATCACTGGAGGAAGGCTTCAAAGACTGACACTAACACCACCCAAGATGGGCCTGACCCAACCATTAAATTTTAATTTAAAAAAAAATCGTTGGTAACGTATAAAAAAAAGGAGGAGGTGGGGTTTGACTGCCCGACCTCCTCCACTGGATCTCTAACCAATTTAGCTAACTGTTTCTTTGGAAAATCCACCGGCCAATTTTTATTTAAACATAGTTTATCAATGCAACCATGGGGGGAGGTAGTGCACGCAGTTTGAGGCAACATTTTACAGGAGGGCCGAATTTTCACTTTGTCAGATTTTGACAAATTTTATATGGTTCCAACATTTTTCGACGCCACGAACACAATGGCGTTTTCCGTTTCTACATCATAGTTCTGCATTTTTCGGCCATTTTTTAGTATGGAGGTGGAACCATGATTGCTGTAGAAACAGGGAGTGGAACCATGATCCTTGAAATTTTGCCGAGGAGGTAATTTTTCTCCTTGTTGGAATATAGTCAACTTTACAATTGTTTTTAATGGTTTTCCGCAAGGATCACAATGACAAGGTCAAATTCACCTTTTGAGTTGCAGATTTCCAGTCCACCCATGGAGCAGAATCTTTGAGGAATCTAGGGGGAATCTAAAAGATTCCTTGAACCCCAGATTCTCAATTTATTAGACTTTAGAATTTTGACAGTCGATTTTGCACTATTTGACGCCACAAATCTTATGATGTGTTCAGATTTTTCATTTTATCATTCTATTTTTTAGCCACCTTTCTAAGTGGAATGCAGGTGTCAACATTCATGTGCGAGAAACCATTTTCATGCGATTTGATGCCATGAGATCGATGCTGGTGTAGTTATTGGTTTAGTGTGTGGAAGACCCTTGCTTTGGTAATTGTGAAGTGTGATTTGATTTTTGTAGAGTGTTTTAATTTCTACATGAATGATTTAATTTCTGCAATTTATTTAGCAACATTATTTATTGTTTATTTCTATTTTCATTCTTGGTTGTAGTGTATTGGAACAGGTAATGCAAGCTCCATTGAAATATAAAGACATACCTTGGGTTGACAATTAAATGGTTGTAGTCTTGGTCAATTAGGATTGATTAAAACAACACAACATTTTGGTGCCTTTGTTGGGGATGGCGGTTGACGATATAGTCATCCAAGTTGTTTGTTTGATGAAAGAGTGTACCTAGTCCACAATCACTGGGCAGTAAGACAAGAGGTCAGAACCTACACATCGCCCTAACAGACTTGGGCGAGCTCATTTTTGTGATCACTAGGGCACTTACGGTGTGGCATTTTGGTGTTTTCTTAAAGCATGTCTTCTTCTCTTTAGTCGCTAGGCAGTAAGACGAGAAGTAATAACCTACGCAACGCTCTAGTATACCTGGGCGGGCTCACCACTGTAGAAGAATGAGACACTTAGGGTGTGAATTAATACACATAGGGTCCATGTGTGTAACTATAGGAAATATATAAATACCAAAATATCCCCCACTCTAATTAGTCACAGGAAAAACGGGTTGTAAAAAGGAAAGGAAGAGTGTAGATCCAGGAAGGAAAACATTTATCCAGGAACTAATCTCAAAGGTAGAGAAAGAACAATCAAGTTATCAAAGGGATGCAAGGAAACAAAGGCCACAAAAAGTTGTTAATCCCGTAACAAGGACAAAAACCTCTGATTTCTTTATCTCGGGGGCATACCATTCTAAAGCTAGTAAAAATACTCCCAAGATTAAGCATCCAATATAGGAACAATAGGGGGAAGCTAGTAACCAAAACTTTAGGATTGAGGGACAAGGGGAAACTAAAGGGGGACATCAAAAACCTGAAACAAGAGAGCACCTATTGGTTTATCAATATCTAGATTTAGGTAGTTCAGTGAAATAGTTAGCCCTGAAGTCGCCTGAGCCATCAATTTCACGTATAAGACAATCACAAGAATAGTTTGAAGAACGCCTATTACAACAAGGATTAGAAGGGTTAGTAATGAGGGACAACAATGATAACAATGCTAATGCAGATGCTACTGTCACCACCTTTGAGTTCCCAATTGGGGATATCAGATGCGAGGCTCCCATGAAAAATATTCCTTTATCATCCTTACCGTCCTTTTAAGGAATGACTATGGAAGACCTGGACACATTCTTACTAGAATTTGATGTCTTATGCAGGAGTTATGACTATGTTTCAGATGCTTAGAAATTGAAATTATTTCCTGCTACTCTAAAAGGAGCAGCCTTGAGATGGTTCATAGGGTTAGGCTCTGCTTCTATTAAAACATGGAGCGATATGAAGGAGACATTCTTTACAAAGTATCAAGACTGTTGCAGAACCATGGAATTAAGAGAAGAAGTATTTAGGATGACATAGAAGGAGGATGAGAGCCTGAAGGACTATGTAGAGTAGTTTCACTATAATTTACATAGGTCTAAACACAGTGATTTAGATCATGAGATCTTGAAGACCATATTTGTAAGAGGAATGAGGGACGGCTGCCTTGATACCCTAAATCTACTAGGAAAAGGGGACATATATTAGGAACCATTCACCAAAATTGTAATGCTCTGTCTAAGATGATTTAGAGGATCGTTTAATGGAAGAAGCACAATCTGAGATGCCTCTTCCCAAATACAAAAATATGTAGGTGGAGGAGTAACCAAAGCAAAGATTAGGAATTTATTCAAAAATTTCAAAATTGACATGCTTGGTACTCTATCTGTCCAAATAACGACAACACAGATCAAAAAGATACAAGGAGAAGTTGATACACCTCTGGATGTGTTTTGTCCAATTTTTCGGAAGAAACATCCCTTGAGGGAGTGTGAAATGAATAACATCATCTTGTGCAATATTTGTGAGTTGGAATATTCTATAGGTCAATGTCTGGAGCTTCCCAGACTGAAAGAAGTAATTAGAGAATCGAGTGAAGAAGTTCAGTCCTCTTATTTAATCGCACCTAGGAGACTATGGTAGCCACAACCTCCAGGTATGTCCAAAGATTTTTCTTCTTTTAATTTGTTGAAAAATGCATGTAACACTCAACAATATCCATGGAAATACTCTTCTCCTTCTCTAGCATAGTTTCCTTCACCCTGGAACCATTGGTCCCCCTCTCCCTCTATTCAATATCCTCCATCTCAACCATACCCTTGGAATTAAAATTGGAGGGGGAATTCCTAGAGTACAACTCCACTTGGATTACCAATGTAGCAGCAGCTACAATTTCCCCCTTTCCAAACTCCTACTCCTACATCACCCGTGCAACCCCAACTAGTTGTGCAACCTAACCCTAACTCGAATAATAAAGAATCCCAGAGCATAGAGGCTCTGAAAACCTTCCAGACTTACCTTATTACTCCTGTTGGATTTAATGAAATTCAACTGTGGCCAGGTAAGATAATTAAACCAAATCACTCCCCTATAATTATCAAGGAGGAATGTGAACCTTCTAGAGGAGGTACAACATATCATGAGGAATCTGTTACACCTGTAACATCTGATACAGAGAAAACTGTTACGTCTATAATAGCCAACTTGAGAACAACTATTACTCCTGTAACATCCAACTCGAGTAAGGTTGATACACCTGTAGCATCCAACTCGACTGTTATAAATCAAAATCCTCTATATCCTCAAAGATTAACTGAGACTGGAATGACCTCACAACCCGAATCCGATTTTCTTAAGGAGTTGCAAACTTTTTACGGATGAATTCCTCTATTGCAAGCTCTTAAAGAAGTACTTATTTATGCTAAAACAATACAAAATCTGTGTATTAAGAAACCTGGAAGGAAGAGTAAGGACGCTAACACTATACATGTGATGGGAAATTTGTTCGACTTAATGTCTGCTCAGCCTCTTCTAACCAAGTATAATGATCCAGGAAACCCTACAATTACTGTCTACTTCAACGAACAACCCATAACTAACAAATTGATTGATCTTAGGGTTGCCATTAATGTGATGACAAAGGACCTCTTTACCACCCTGGGGCTACATGGGCATAGACATACTCCTCCTGTACTTGAATTAGCAGATAGGTCATGTGTTAAATCTGAGGGGATATTAGAAGACATAGTAATCAAAATATCTTCCTAAAGGTATCCGTCTGACTTTCTTATCTTACAGACCAAATCCAACTTGGGGGGACATTATTTCATCCTAGGGAGAACTTGGGTGGCCACTGTAGATGCATTTATAGGATGCAGGTCTGGATATATGGTGATATCTAATGGCCAGGCTATAAAGAATCTTAATCTTTACCCCCCAAAACCAAATACGGATTTGTATAATGCCTCATGGGATGAATTTGAGCTTGAACCAAATCTTTCCCTACCACTCCTCACTCTAAGGAAAGCCCGGTATTTCAAGGATGAGACATAAGATGATATCATTAATGGTTTTATTAGTAACTTGCTTTCTATCGCTTCCATTGAAAATTCAAAGGAGGAAGAGGAGATAGAAGATATAAATTTTGAACAAATGAGAACCACTCCGAATACTGACAACATTCCAATTGAAATAGAACTAGGAAAGTTTTTGAACATTAACCCCAACCTAATTGCTGAGCAAAACCAACTACTATTACAACTATTATAGAAATACAAAAAGGCATTTGCATGGGTGTAGAGTCTAAGGATTTCTTTACCTTGACACCCTTTTTTCCCATACTTCTTCCTTTTTCCTATTCCTATCACCTAAATAAATGCAATAAACATAAGGTTTTGTTAAAGTAAGCACTTTCATGTCCTCTTTTCATATTTTGTCCATATACCTTATTGTTTCATTAAAGTTTGCATTCAACTATGGAATTTACCTGATTCTGCAGCTAGTCCACAGATCCGCAACTACCTTTATTGATCTGGAATTTATCCAGGACAAGAATTAAAGGTATTATAGACTCATGTGTATGGATGTTCCTATGTTACTTTATGCAATGGATCGATAAGATTTCTATAATACATAGAAACTAAGGTAGTTAGAGAAAACATAACAGTCAAACATGTAAACACAACAAGTTTAATAAGGAGTTCACCCAATGCTCCTGGGCTATGTCTCCTGGTTCAGCCTTTAGTGGTGGCCTCTCTATTATCTTTTCAAGAAGAGTTTTTACAATAGTGAGCTTAATTTGAGTCTCACTAAACAAATAAAAATTAGCAGGACTGGAGTACACAGACTCTCCTTACTGAAACTCAAGCTCTATTGGTCACAGCAGTATGAGCCCAATCTGGGTCTCATACATGATAGGCCTATGCTGAGGAGTTTTCTTGAACCTCTCAAGCCTTCTCTAGAGTGCACAGACTCTCTGACTCTCTCTAGCTCTGTCTGGCTCGATGCTGCCTTCAGGTCATCTCAGCTTCTCTTCTCTGTTCCCTGCTCTTAGCTTCTGCATCTAACTAACTCCCTCTTTTGTTGTCTCTCCTCTGATTTTGTCAGTTATGTCTTTAAAGCCAGTCTATTCTTTGACTATTCGTTTCCACTTCCCGGCTTTCTGGTTTCCTGCTCCCGTCCGTTCAAATTCCTCTACTCTGCATCATCATCGCTGTGTAATGCCTCGCAGGGATGTGGCCACCTGTTTCCTAACAAACTGAGTGTGTCAGATTCCTGGAATCGCATTTGAATGGTTGTTATTTCCATTTGCTTCAAGATTGCCCACAAAACATGACTCTTTTGCCGACTCATCGTCCACATCGGACTTCAATCCCCTGTAATCTTGCTTCATAACTTCGCCAAATCTGGTCATTTATTGGGATGCGCCTCCACCGTTGATCTGGGCCCCCAGATCCTATGGTCATTGTTCATATCAGGCGGGTAAGTTGCATGACATTTACCTGTCTGATGCGGGCAATTTTCTCTCTCATCCGCGGGACGCGTGTCACTCGGTGTGTGGCATCGGGCGGGACTCAGTCAAAACTGCTTATTGCCTTGAGGCCTTTTGATATATTGCCGGTTTATGGAATCCCGCGCTACGGAACCGAAAGCATTACTTTTTTGCATTTCATAGTCTTTTTGGGTCCGGGCACTTTGGGGATTTCCTTCACTAAGGAGGATGCCCTGCGATACGCGATTAGCACTTAGAACTAATTGCGTATCAGAAACTACCCCCGTTTCTCAAATTTTCCTCTGGTTTTTCCAATTTTGTGCCAGTGCACATTACCATGGGCCAACAGTCAGCACGCTCGATCGAGGGTCCTCATTGCTCCGCTCTGGCCACAACTGCAATTGTCACGAGGATTCCTTCTGATAGCTTGATTTTTCTAAGACTTGAATCTTTTGGCATAATTTGAAATAGTCATAAAAACTTAGAGAGTGTTTAGGATCCAATTTGGATCACAGCCTTCCCACTGAAAAAGCTTTTGGACCACCAAAAGTTGGTTTTCTTTTAAGCATCAATCAAGTGAGGGTATAGATTCCTCGCTTGCTCAATTTCTATCCATTTCACACTGCTTGGCTTCGAACCTTTGAGTCTAATCCTGAGGTACTCAACATCCCCTCTGCTCATGGTCCTCACCTTCCTGTCCAGAACTGTATCTTCCTGCAACTCATTAAGATATTTAGGCAGCAGATCATCAATAGAAGGCAATTGACTTTGCTCTTCGGGATCTTCAACTAATGAAGGTTCAAATAGTTTGAAGCTGTCTGCATTAACAACTGAGTAGATGTGCATGTAAGCTGGTAAATTAAGGTGAAAAGAATTCTCACCAATTTTCTCAAGTATCTTGAAAGGTCCATACCTTATTGGCTTTAGCTTCTTACCTTCACCTTGCATTCTGTTTTTGCTGATATACAACTAGACTTGATCACCAACTTGGAAACTATGCTCCATCTGATGCTTGTCATGCCTTGCCTTGTACTTGGCTTGGCTCCTTTCCAGTTGTTCCTGTACTTCCTGGTGAATCTCTTGGATTTGTTCAATGAACTTGGTTGCCTTATCCACATCACTGTGTCCATCAACTGCTATGTCCTTACCAAAGACAAAATCTAAGGGAGACCTTGGTGTGAAACCAAAACAGGTCTCAAAATGAGATCTCTATGTAAAAGAATGTTTAGCTCGGTTGTAAGCATGCTGCACATAACATAAATGTTCATCCCAAAGCTTGGGATGCTTGCTGCAATAGCCTCTGAGCAACTGGATCACTATCCTATTGACCACTTCTGTTTGGCCATCTGTTTGAGGATGAAAAGCTGTGCTCTTCTTCAGCCTGGTGTCCATCAATTCCCACTGACTTGACCAAAATTTCCCAACAAATCGGGTATCTCGATCAGATATAATGGAAGTGGGTAATCCAAAATGAACCCATACATGCTGAAAGAACAATTTTGGAGTTTGTTCAGCTGTAATCTATTTGTTATAAGGTATTAAAATACACATTTTGCTGAACCTATCCACAATAACATATAAATAGTCATGACCTTTCCTAGATTTAGGAAGTCCTCCAACAAAGTCCATGGAAACACTTTCCCAGGGATGAGAAGGGACTGGTAGGGGAGTGTACAAGCCTAGTTTCCTATTACTAGGCTTGCTTTTAGCACACAGGGTACACCCTCTTACATATCTAGAAACTGTCTCATTCATTTTTGGGAGTGTAAATATTGAAGTGGTTGATGATCAATATGTATAATTGTCTCTTTGCCCATTAAGTAATGTTTCCACTTTTTCACACTCTATATTAATGCATGCTGTTATCACTTAAAACCACAGTTCACCTATGTCCAAAGATTCATATAAAAAAAAAAATTTGGTTTAAGTCAATAGGTTTTTAGGTGTGTCACTTTGAAGTTATATTTTCAAAAGGTATTGATGTGAGTCCTTGTAAAAAAAACCGTTAGATACCCTCCCTCATTATAGTTTAAAGCATGTCTTGTCTTGATTGCATCATTTTGATTTTGCGCAGTTTCGCAGCACGATCTGATTGGCCAATTTAGCTGCGCAATCATTTTTCCACCTTTCCGCAGCATATCATCTAGCGGCCATTTCGTAGCACGGTTTGTCAATTCATAATTGTCTGCGCTACGAAATCGGGGATTCGGGGTTTTTTGCAGCATATCTTCTTGAAATGTCAAATCTCGGGAGATGAGTCATTAGAACCGTCCATATTTTGTCAGTCGATGTCTTCTCCAGGTCATGATAGGATTCATTCCGCCATCAGATTTAGGATCACGCACATGACAATTATTTTAAAAGATCTCATGAGGTATGGTAGTGTCATAATGTTTATTCATGATGCATTAACGTGCCTGTTCTATGATGAGCGTTTGAAAAAACGCAAAGAAGCCCGAGTTTTCATTTAAAAAGGGATCATTACAAGCGAGCCTGCACTCCAAAGCCGAAGCTGTTTTGTAAATTGAAGTTGCTGATTAGTTCTTTGTGTGAAGATATTCTGAGCGAGATGGAGAAAAGAGAACATCGATCCGGAAGGTGCCTGAGAACTGAGCCAGAAGGGCTTGATCTTACGCTCAAAGATGAATGTGTAGCACGAGCTTTTGAAGAGGCTGGTTGCTGGAGGTTTTGCGAAAAATTGAAGGGTGGACATACAGAGGTAACTAAAGCCTTTGCATTAAATTTCACTGGCTTGAATTCTAAAGTGTCATTGCTAGAGTTCCCTGTGTCTCCGCAAGCCATTTCTGCTGTCACTGAAATTCCGAGAGGTGGACAAGAATGGTTCAAGAATTTCAAGTTTGACATGACTCCATGTAAGGAATTTCTGAAGGATCAATATGTAAACGAGGACCTCACTAA
>APFE031126635.1:436416-447261 GCA_000404065.3 Pinus taeda
TCAGCTCTGGATGCAGAATCCAATAGTGTTCATCATCATGCCCATCCTTCTTACAGTGAGTGCATGAAGACTTGCTCTTCTGTACAATATTTGTCTTCCTCTCTTTCCATTTCTATTTTCTTTTCTCCTTAGTCTTTCTTACAGTGGGTTTGGATGATCCCCCAACTTTTGGGTTCCCATTCTTACCTCTAGCTTCTAGATGTGTAGCCTGAATGGATACCTCATCTATGCTAGTGGGATTAAACATGAGGATAGTGTGCCTCATGTAGCTGTGTAGACCACCTATATACTTCAACAGAGTCTCAGGTGAGTCTAAAGAAATTCCTAGAATCAAAGCTCTTTTCTAAATTATTGGGTGTAACCTTGTACAATTTTCCCTTTTAATTGGCAAAGAGTTTTCCAGCTCATCATGGCTTGCTGCATATAGGCTAGTGGATAGAATTGCTTTTTAATTGCTGAAACAAATTCACTCTAGATAGAAAGAATGTTACCATGTTTCTTCATGTCATCTTGTGTCCTACCTTCCCACCATACCAAGGCAGTGCCCCCAAGCCATAGGCTGGCTAGCTGAATCTTACTCTTGTTTGAATCAATGCTCTGAACTTTGCAATAAACATCAATCTGTCTAATCCAATTATCCAGCTTCTCTGCATTCAAGTCTCCATCATATATTGGTAAATCAAATTTAACATTTAATTTAATAAAAGGTGTTTTCCTTCTATTTTCAGGGCTATTAGAAGGTGTGAGAAATTTTTCTTCTTTCCCTTTGCCTTTAGAGTGGTAATGGAGGAGAGATTCTTCTACTCATTTGTATTTTTTGGAGTTGGATGAATCTTCATCCTTACTTTTCCTAAATTCTCTATACATTTCCTCCACCAGGGATTTCATGGTCATAAAGCTATCCATGAACAGGGAGTCTGATTGCAAGGGACTCTCTTCTGACATTTTCCCCTTAGGATAGACTCTTCCAATTTCTGGGTTAGCTTCAACCAGCTCTCCTTCTCCTAATTTAAGCTTTGATCTAGTTAGCATTCAACAACAAAATCCAGCACAAGCTTGTCTAACCTTAGTAAACCTAAGCTCTAATACCATTTGATCTGGAATTTATCCAGGACAAGAATTAAAGGTATTACAGACTCATGTGCATGGATGTGCCTATGTTACTTTATGCAATGGATCGATAAGATTGCTAGAATACATAGACACTGAGGCAGTTGTAAACACAACAAGTTTAATAAGGAGTTCACCCAATGCTCCTAGGCTACGTCTCCTAGTCCAAACTTCAGTTGTGGCCTCTCTATTATGTTTTCAAGTAGAGTTTTAACAACAATGAGCTCAATTTGAGTCTCACTTAACAGATAAAAATCAATAGGACTAGAGTACACAGACTCTCCTTACTGAAACTCGACCTCTATTGGTCACACCAGTATAAGCCCAATTTGGGTCTCATACATGATAGGTCTATGCCAAGGAGTCCGATTGAAACTCTCAAGTCTTCTCTGGAGTGCACAGACTCTCTGACTCTCTCTGGCTCTATCTGGCTCGATGTTGCCTTCAAGTCAACTCAACTTCTCTTCTCTGTTCTCTGCTCTTAGCTTTTGCGTCTAACTAACTCCCTCTTTTGTTATCTCTCCTCTGCTTCTGTCAGTTCATAGCTTTAAATCTAGTTTGTTCTTTGACTGTTCGTTTCTGCTTCCTGACTTTCTAGTTTCCTGCTCCTGCCCGTTCGAATTCCTCTGCTCTACGTCATCATCACTGTGTAACACCTTGCAGGGAGGTGGCCACCTGTTTCCTAACGAATTGAGTGTGTCAGATTCCTTGAATCACGTTTGAATGGCCATTATTTCCGTTTGCTTCAAGATTTCCCACGAAACACGACTCTTTTTCCAACTCACCATCCACATCGGACTTCAAATCCCCTATAATCTTGCTTCATAACTTCGCCAAATCTGGTCATTTATCAAGATGTGCCTCCACTGTTGATTTGAGCCCCCAGATCCTACGACCATCATTCATATCAAGCAGGTAAGTTGCATGGCGTTTACCCGTCCGTTGCGGGTGATTTTCTCTCTCATCCGCGAGATGCGTGTTTCTCGGTGTCTGGCATCGAGCAGGGCTCAGTAAAAACTGCTTATCGCCTCGAGGCCTTCCAATATCCTGCCAGTTTGTGGAATCCCGTGCTACGGAATCGAAAGCATTACTTTTCCGCATTTCATAGTCTTTTTGGGTTTGGGTGCTTCGAGGCTTTCCTTCACTGAGGGGGATGCCCCGCGATACGCGATTAGCGGCTAATCGCGTATCATAAACTACCCCGCTTTCTCGAATTTGCCTCTAGTTTTTCCAATTTTGTGCTAGTGCATGTTACCATGGGCCAACAATGTGCGTGCTTGACCGAGGGTCCTCGTTGCTCTGCTCTGGCCACAACTGCAACTGTCACAAGGATTCCTTTTGATAGCTTTATTTTTCTAAGACTTGAATCTTTTGGCATAATTTGAAACAGTCATGAAAACTTAGAGAGTGTTTAGCATCCAATTCGGATCATTTATTATTGGCAGGGTTCGAGTGCACCAGCTCAACAAAAGAAGATATGGATAGATGAGGGATGCTCTGCTCATGGATACCTTCCTGTTTTCTGGAGCCAATCCTTAAAGATAATTGCACTGCAATGTAGTCAACCTCAAAGTCAACTGCAAGATCATGTGCCGGAACAGATTTCGAATTTCACGAAATATTATCGATTTGCTTTTCCAAATAGAAAATTTATGATTAAGCGATATAATTTGGTTTGATAGGGATCGTAATGAAGATACTTAGGCTTAAAATTCTCATGTTGTTATTTGAAGAAATGTTATAAGAACAATGGCCGCTCTATGTTTTGGCGCGTGCCACTATATGTAATTTTGAAGAACATCCCATTAAAACTATTTTCAATTAATAGACTTTGATTCATACTTTCCATGTTGTGTTGATTAAAGTTGCTGACTATCTCATGGAGGGCCCCTGCATCTTGATCAGGTCTTTGATCCATTCCAAATAGATTTCCTTTGATTTCTTAGAGTTAAATTATGGATGCTCTGTTTTATGTTTTAGGATGCAGTCCAACGGAGTTTGTGCTTAAATTGATATCTACATCGGCAATTTCATTTGCTTTCTAGATAGCATTGTTTGATCATCTCAGTTTCTTTCTACCTAGTATAATTCAATTACATCATTTCACAATTTCGTTGTTTTATGGCTTATCAATTTAGTTCTTGTTTTGCTTTTGCGTGAGCGAAGCTGTAATAGTTAAAGAGTGGTAGTATTTTCCTTGGAAACTAAATTCAAGCATCATTCATTCCCAATTCCATAAAGTAGATATCCTTTGCACATGCTTTTATAGTTAATCTAGTTTGGCTGCAGCATAAAATTCAAAATAAAATTAAAAACAGTCTAATAGAGTAGACTTAAGGATCACTCTTCAACCATCCACAAAACTTGATTCAATTAAGATTAATTTTAGAATAACCAACTAACAGATTTTAGGAACAATACTCTAATATAGACAGTAACAACATTTCCATACTAATTCTAAATTTATACTTTAACTATAACATAAACACCTTAATGACATAAAATAACTTCTAGCACATACAGTGCACTTGTGCTTCATCAGTTTACCTGCCCTGGTCGATAATTTATGTTGACAATTTAAGAACATTAAATTTACTAAACAATGGGACTATACAAATATGAAAGGGATTCATCCCAATCCGTGCATTCACCGCATTTATTTGAAAGATGGTCACAAACAAATTAGACAATCGCAGTGTCGCAGAAACCCCGCGCTGAAGGACGTAGTGAAGGAAGAATTACAAAAACTCTTGAGTGCTAAATTTATTTATCCGATATCTGATAGTTAGTGGGTGTCTCCACTTGTCATGGTCCCTAAGAAGAATGGCAAGTGGAGAGTTTTTGTGGATTATAGAGAACTCAATAAGGCCACTCAAAAGGACCATTTTCCTTTACCATTTATAGATCAGGTCCTTGACACCCTTTTTGGGAAAAAGTTTTTTCATTTCTAGATGGGTTTAGTGGCTACAACCAGATACAGATTGCCCTAGAGGATCAGGATAAAACAACCTTTACTTTCCCTTGGGGAACTTTGGCAGAAGCAGAAGCGCAGGTAACACAGGATCAAAACATGTAACCTAAATTAATATCAAATTCCTATTTCTAAATTAAGTACAGAATGCAAATAAACAATTTTAATCTCAATCTAAATCAATCAAACTTAATTTCAATGCAAGTAAAATTTAACTACAATGAAACCACACTGACATGTTAATTATGAAATGCTAAGAAGCTAATTACAAAATTAAAACTATGCTTAATGAAAGAATAATTCATTTACCACACTTTGATGCTAATAGAAAAAAGAGAATCCTATTCTAAAAGCATGCACACTAAATCTAAATCTAGGGTCTCACAAATCTACTACTTTACTTAATCATCAAAAGACTAAATTACTGCAATAACCATTTCAAGACTAAATTAGTTCAATTGCACTACCAATTCAAACCTATACTACTCCTAATTGAAATCGAAATACTTTAACTATAAGATTCATATTGCATCTAATGGAAAACAACATCATTCAAATCAAAATCAAAATGTTGAACTATAAGATTTTGATTGCATCTAATGGAAAACATAATTACTCTAATCGAAATTGAAACGCTGGACTATAAGATTCATATTGCACTCATGAAAGCATTCATTAATGAAGGTCACTCTACAAATCTAATCCCTATGATTGGAATGAACTACAAAACTTTCTTCCAAGTGGTGGTGGGTCCTTTCCACTCCTGGAGCAAGTTAGATTAACTCAATGGAAATAAAATTCAAAACATAGTCATAATACTTACAAATAATTTAGAGATTAAAAAAATTCAATTAAGATGCAATTATTATCACAAAATAGCTTCAATCCATCATGTATTCCATCCCTACTTCTCTTCCTTTTCTACACTACTAATGATTTCTTCCACCTTTTCTGACCACTGAAATGCAAGGGGGGATTTTTGCAGTAATTGCAAGTTGATTTATAAGGTGCTGCATATCATTTACAATTTCTGATATGTAGCAACTCAATCTCATGTGTATACAAACTTCAAAAACTTACAAGATGATATGAAACCATCTCACAAAAATATAGAAAAGAAATATCAACGCCTTAGGAATCAGCCTCTTCGAGGGGGCAAGCTCGTTTACATTACACAAATGAAAAATTCTTGGATGATACAAATGAAAAAACCTCCTTTCTATATATAGGAGTCTAAGGGGTCACAATATAATCAAAGCCAACATAACAATAATAATATAAGGGCACAAGAATAATAATAGTGGTCTTCTATGGGGAACAATAATAACAATATGGGGACAATAGGGGCACAACAATAACAATAGGGGCTACAACGACAATAGTAATGGGATAATCACTAGTATTATAGGGACCTAACATGCCCCTCTCCTTCAAAAAAGTGTTTTCCTCAATGCTTGAGTAGTTATGGATTCTTCAATATAAAATTCTCATCCTTCCATGTGGAATCTTCAGTAGGTAAGTTCTTCCACTTGATAAGATACTCCAAAATTTATTGATTTCGCAACTCTCAAGTTCTTTTTTTTGTGGTTGCTTCAGGTTCCAATATGATTTTTCGTTTCTCATCAAGTTCTGGCAATATTGTTTGAACTGGGAGCTTGTCACCAATAACCTTCTTTAAGCATAAAACCTAGAAAATTGGGTGCACTCGGGAACCTCCAATTTGTATACCATAGTACCAATATTTTGCAACACCTTGTATGGACCATAATACTTTGGTGATAATTTATTATCCTTCTTAGCTTTCTTGAGGGAAATTTGTTTATATAGTTGTAGCCATAGAAATACCTAGTCACCTATATCAAAACTTCTTTCCATGCGATGTTGATATGCCTGTTGTTTCATTCTATTTTGTGCCAAAGTTAGGTTATTCTTTAAGAGTTGGAGAACTTGTTGTTGATGCTCGATGTGATCTTCCACTCCTTGAACCTTAGAATTTTCTCTTAAATATGATGTGATGGACAGTGGGTGATATCCACAAAGTGCCATAAATGGGGTCATTTTTGCTGCACTATGGAAGGAAGTGTTATACTACCATTCAACCAAAGGCAACCATTTGACCCATTGTGTCTTTTTATCAGATACAAAGCAACGAAGATATCCTTCCAAACATTTGTTTACTATCTCAATTTTCCCATCAGATTGACAATGATAAGATGAGATATGAGTTAACTAAGTACCAAGACAAGAAAATAATTTTGTCCAAAAATTTCTAGTGAAAATGGGATCTCTGACACTTACAATAATCTTTGGGTTTCCATGTAGATTTTGAAATGTTTCCATAAATGCAGTAGAAACTGTACTGGCTTTAAATGGATGAGATAATGCACAAAAGTGTGCATACTTGGTAAGTTTATCAATTCCCTGTTGTGGCCACAACCATTGCCGTATTAAAACTTGCTCTGGAAGCTAATTTGAATGGGTCCCCTAGAAGTTTGATCTTTCATTTCTCTGATGATAACTCTCTGAATGATCTATTTTTATCCCAGGGATTTCAACTCCCTTCAATTCTTAATGGTAAGACCCCTTGAATAAATTTTTGCGGCAAGATTCATTTATAACCTAGTCTAGCCCTCCATTCATGTTCTGTCACCGAGAATTTTCTCAATTCTCATAAACATTCATGGTACTGTATGCCCACACATATAACCAACCCCCACTCTTTACCATGTTCATATGTGGACTCAACCCACAAAACTTTCTATCGTGCCTCTATTTCTATTACAATACTTTTGTAATAGGAATAATTTGCAAATGTATGTAACTTAACTTTTCAGCGCTCTTTCGGTCTTTATACATTTCTCAATGCATGCCTCTATTGCTATCGCAACATCTCCATTTCCGTAGTTATACTGCACCTTCCTCTTTCTCATCCGCTAAGCGAAGACCTTCCGGACATCAAATGCAATTAACAGCAACACATATGATGTCGGGTCCATTCCCTAATCGTAAATCACAATTGTTGGAACCCAACGCCCATACATAAGGCGTTCCGTGATATGGCAGACCCGCCGCAATTATTAAACATAACACATACATTTATCCTGTCCGCTTCCCCAATCGCAAATCGCAATCGGCAAAGTTTAGGGATTATACATAAGGTGATATGCGATATGGCGGACTTGCCGGGACTATTAACTGCATCATATATATTTTTGAGTTTGGCCTATTGCATATCGCAATTGGCGGAACCCAAGGCCAATACATAAGGCGCTCCGTAATCTGACAGACCCGCCGAGATTATTAAGTGCAACATAATATGATTTCGGGTCCACTTCCACCATCGCAATATAAGAGTTCAGAAGTTCAATAAGCCCAGTTCCTCTCCACTGAAATGATGCGATGCGATAGTGATTCACAGACCCGATAGGGTATGGGTTCCTATCTATAAGATTTCAAGTCCAGATTTCGGATCCAGTTCTGTGTTATGCGATGATTTTCAATGTAAATCGGATTTACGCTTGTGGGACTTAATTAATGCATAAATTAAAAACCAGGGGCCGATTCTTTCACACTTGTTCCTTTTGATGTTATAAATGTTTTAATGAAGGCAATATTTGTGTTTTTAAGCATTTCTATCATATTTTCATAAGCATAGCTGATGTTGGTTATCTCTACAGGCGAGGACCAAGAGAAGGCAAGTGAGGTCGAAGAATGGATGCATAAGCATCAAGTATGGCTCTGGATAAAAGATGCATGAGCGGATCCTAAGAGTTTATATATGTGGGTATGTCCTATTTAAAGATCCATCTTTAGGCATTAGCGGTCATGTTTCCATGTGATACCTGTGTGTTCTGAAGGTTATGCAGTCTCAGTCCTTATCATGAAGAAATGACACACATACCTCCTCCTTTCAATTGGCATCTATTCATTTCCCCAGGAAATGAAACGCTCCATCAGATGCGGCCTTTACATGTCAACCGTTTCATTGATTGATTCTATGCCTGTATATTTTAATTTGTGTATTGAAAAGAGGAGGGAGGTGAAAAGTCAGGGGAAGATCGACGGTCAGTTCCTTCTGCATAAGTATTACCTCCGAAGATGAGGGGAGGAATTTTTTCTTGGCAGAACAACTTTTGATTTATTGTGAATAAAGAAGACTATTTGGTCGAGAAAGAGCCTTTTTCAGATTCATTTTCCTCTCCTTTCATGTGTTTAGAATCAGGATGTCATTTTCGGCATAAATATAAGTGATTTTTTTGTGCATATTGATAACAGACAATTTTTGACTAGTCTTGGTTATTCAAATATGATTAGTTACCATGGTTAATTCATGAGCGATTACTGATTCGAGACGTTGTTAAACATTAGTTGCAAGTTTTATTTGTATGGAACATAAATTTTATTCTTGTATAAGTAATTAGATTGCAATTAAGATTTAATACATCCTTGTTCACCTGTGAACCAGTAATTTATTCATTAGGACTTGGAATTTATATATGATGTTTAACTTCTTTTTGTTATGCTCCTGCAGGATAGATTAGAATAGTTAGGACTAGCATAAGTAGTTAGAATTAGCGTATATAGGATTTGAAACATATAAATTAGCTGTTTCGTTTGTTGATTTAATTGAAGTCTTCCTCCAAGAAGAAATATTTCAACACATATAATAGTTTACGAGATCCTCTCAAACCCGTCGGAACTAGCCATTCCAAACGAAAGTAGATCTGATTGGGGTCTGCAATTAGGTTAGTTACCCTTGTTGGCATAACGAACATTCGCCGCGTCAACAAATTGGCGTTAGAAGGACAACTTGAACCGCCGTCCACAACTTTTATGGTTACATCTATAAATGTCGTGCATGGACTCGAAAAGATTAATGCGTGGATCGTAAAGGTCGAAAAGATCCTTCCTCCCATTTGGAAAAGCCTCATTTCGAAGAAATAGAGATCCCTCTAAGTCCCGTGCTTGGTTCACCCTAAGAAGAGACACTGTGGGAGTATCCTGTCACTAAGGAACAACCAGTTAGAGTACTTACTCGGGCTTACACTCGTTCCCTCTCTCAACTCCCCATCTTTCACTCTTTACCTCCTACAACTAAAAGAAAGCCAAGGATCTGTTCCATAAAAGAAGAGACATCTGCAGCCCCGTCTCTTGAAGATGTTGTGCTAGAGTCCTTGCAAAGTATTGACACTCCTTGATGACGAGCAAATCCTTGAGTTCCTGCACTCCGAGAAGACATTCAAAAATGTAGTCATTTATGAAAAAGAGCACGATAGGCTTATGAATGAGAGGGAAGATGAGGAAAACGATTAGTCCAATATAATTCCCAAGTCAGTTGTCAAGATGGAGCACTTGTATGACTTGCATGATAAATTGAAGAAGCTGACTAGCTACAAAATGCATAGCTCATCCATGAAGTATGAATTGGTCAACCTTGGAACCAAAGAAGACCCAAAAATAGTTAATTTGGGCTTAGGATGCTCTCCACAAGAAAGCGATGCGTTTGTTAAGCTGTTTAAAGAGTACAAGGATGTCTTTGCATGGACATATGGTGACTTAAAAACCTTTGATACCAACGTTATGTAGCATGTGATTTCGTTGGAGAAGGATGTTAGGCCATACTAACAAAAGCTTCACAAGATACATCCAAGCCTGGAACCGTTGGTGAAGAAAGAATTAAAAAAAATGCTGGATGCCAAAATCATTTTTCCTGTCAGGCACACCCGCTAGGTAGCTGTCACACGGAATGGGTTATATTTGCGGACAAATCCAACCTTCCTAGGAGTCTAAGACTCTCTAATGAAAAACAAACCAAACAAGAGCTATCCTTCTCTAGATAAACATCATTCTATGAGAGTTCAAATGTTTTCGATCTTACCTTAGGTCCCACGCTTGTTGTAGCAATCCAGCCTTGCTGATCTGGATGAGCTCCTCCTTCACTTTCAGACCTGCATACACTAACAAAGCAAACGATTACATAGCATCTGAATATTCATCATAAAATAAAGCATATCTATCATATTGACCAAGGAATACATGAAATAATTCATTAACAAATCATTGAGAAGAATGGACTTATTTGTATTAATAATCAAAGGAACCATTACAACCTGAGCCTTGGTGTTGTGCAAGCTCCTCCCAGGGTCCAGCAAGAGATTTCCTCTACTTTGACAAGCTCACCCACTCCCACTATGGCAACAAGGAAGGATAGTGATCTCTCCTCACAAGTCAACAAATGGAAGTCCTAATTCCAGCAGCATTTACCTTTAGAATGTTCAGCTTTCAAACTCTCCTCCTTTGGCCCAATGCCTGTATTTATAGTATTCTAGAAGAGGTTTTATTCAGTTCCAACATCAATGGGATACTCCCTCTTTTGGATGGGGTAGCTCCTCTCTTGATGGGATAAGCTCCTCTATCATAGGGTGCATGAACCATCTGGAGGCGCTCAATACACGTCAAAAACTCTTCTAGAAGGCTCTAGAAGTGACCACAAGTAACTTTTTAAAGATGAAACTTGCGCCTTTTGACCTTTACAGGGGTACGCACCCAAGCTTTAACATACAGAGCGTATAAGTACGCGGTTACAGTGTATTTAGGATGCGTACACGCAGGCAAGGTAGAGAGAACCTACATACCCAGAGATAAACATGTTTTCAAGTGACTTTATCTCTTTTGAAGTTTTGACATGAAGAGCAGAGGTATGGGGCTTGACAAAGAGGACAATATGGCTATTGATGGGGCCATATAACTGCAGATAGTCAAGG